>QLNU02015003.1:2979391-3005755 GCA_006491805.2 Dysdera silvatica
ATGGTGTAAAATTGTACAAACATGTTTAAATTAACAAATTAGATCAGTACATAAAACTTCAGCGTTATTAAACCCCTTCACCATCAGCTCACAGGAGTCCAGAATAAATTTAAATTTTTTGCTACAAAGGTTGAATAAGTTCTAAAAACCAAAAAGAATTATAATTTGGAGCTTAAAATTTTAGAAAAAAAAAAATTGAGCCAGAAACGCTTTAACACTTTATTGTGCATGAAATGGATACCAATAAATTAAAATCATCATGTAAGAGCGACTATTTGCATCTGGGTTTCTCATATAATAAAATAAATACTTTTGGAGGATAAACCATTTATTCCAATACTTTGATATATATGAGGATTTGAGGATGATATTTTATTCAATGACCCCAACAACGTTTAAAAGTTTACGAAAATAAAATATTAAATATTATAAACAATATAATTAACTAATACATTGTGCTTGATGAGACTTAGCAAGATCTTCGATATATGAGAATGATATTTCATTTAATGACCAACAAAATTTCAAAGTTTAAAAAACTACATAGTATAAAAATATAATTAATGCGACCCTTGCGCCTGGTAAGTTTTAGCAAGGTCTTCAATATTAGGTTCAAGTGATATCAACAGTAATCTGAGATCACCTCTCTTCACAATATCCAGACGATTACATTGTTTGGTTAAAAGAAAAAGTACTCGAATGAATTCACATTCAACTAAATAGGATGTTGGAAATGCTACAATAAATAATTTTGCTTTTTCCCAAAGTTGACGACAGCGGTTTGATATTTCGCAATTTATCCAAAAGCTATTTTGGTTATTTTCAAATCTAACTTGAGTTGCAGTATTATTTTGTAGCTTAATTATATTTTCTTGGGGCATATCTCCATGTCAATTGCATCTACTCCAAATGGATCTATTACCCATTCTGGAACTTCCATATTCAAAATGTCGTCAAATCGAGATTCCATGTCATGCTATAATTTCTTAAGGTGATTCATCTATATAATGATGTTCTCATTTATTTCTGCCTTTCGAAATTCAAGTGACAGAAACTGAGAAAATTCTCAATGTCCAACATTCATCCAAAACACTTTCAATTTACTCATAAATTATTGAATAATTCCTTTTGCTGTTATAAGGTTGCTATTTTCTCCTTGTAGTTGTTTTTTAAGAATATTTAATTCGTCTGAACATCTGATAGGTAAAATATATCATTTTTGAAAAGTATAAATTGTTCTCGAAATTTGCCATCCTCAATGAATGAAGTAATACTGTCCCAAAGAATTACAAAACGTCAAAGACAATTACCTTTTGATAGCCATCTGACTTCTGTGTGCAAGACTGGAAGTTCAAAATCATCTTTATGTTCTTCAAAAAACTATTGGAACAAACGATCTGGAGAAGCATTTGATTTAATTCGATTAACAGTTTTTATCACAATAGACAGTGTGTTATGCAATCTACCTCCTAAGTTTTTAGCAAGCAAATGTTCTTAGTAAATTACAGTGTGTACACAAAACTGTAGAGCTAGCTTTTTTTTTTAAAGAATAGTAAATCCTTTGTATTTGCCTGTCATGGCAGAAGAACTATCTGTAGCATAGGCAATTATATTTCTTAATGGAATATTCTTTTCTGTAAAGTAATTACTCATTTCAGAAAAACTTGATTCACCTTTAATGTTTGTTTTCAACAAACAAGTAAAAAGCATTTCTTCGATGAGGTCATTATCACCCATAAATCTAACATAAGCCATCAACAGTGCTTCATTGCCCCTTATAAGTCGATTCATCTATTTGAAGACCAAACTTCTTAACTTTTAGGTTAGCAATTAATTATTCTTCCAGGTTAATTGCCACTTTGTCGATATATCTTGATACTGATGAATTACTTAATGGAACGTTTTGCATAATTTCATGAACAATTTGACCCATGACGGTGGAAAGTACAATCGAAACAGCAGGAGTAATTAAGGTTCTTCCTATTGTGTGGGGTTTTCATGTGATTGCAATCAACTTTGATATTTCGTAGGACTAAACTAAATTGACTTCATTTGCTTTTTCAATAAATATTTGGTTTATCATTGATACCTTCCGCAATTCGTCACATAGCGTTTTAAAATATCCCAATGGTTTATCTTTTTTTAGGATGTTTTGTTTTGAAGTGACGTATAACTTCAATGGTTGCATGCTATCATTTGTTAAAGTATTGTGACATATTAAGCAAGATGGAATTGTGTAATCTTACACTAATGGGATAAAACCATATGAAAGGTATTCAATTAAATACTGTCGGAATTTTTCCTTCGTTGGAGTAGCCATCGTTACCCTAATTTCAAATTATAATTTTTATTTTTCAAAATAAATAAATAAAAATAATACAAATTTGTATCATTAATTTTCGATCTTTGAGACTAAAATAAAAAAAAATACTAATTTATGATAACATTCCATAGTTGTCAAAAAATAGTGTTTTTAAATGATTTGGAACTACTAATAAAAACACTTTCAAAATTGTATTTACATATAAGTTTAATTACGAAACGCTGAACATTTCGATCAGATCAGCCTTCGCTGGTCTTCAGGTCACTGTAAACAAATGTTCTGTTGCTGCTGGGAAGAGTTGTTCACCAAACCGGGACGCTTGCTAGCGCCGGTGGAAAATAAGGGCTGTAGTGGGGGCAGTTTCCGATAGATAGTAGAGTGAACCATACGCAGCTAAAATAAGGCCTACTACATTCAGGGTTCGTACACTTCAGGAAGAAAAAAATTCAAGGCTTTTCAAGGCCCTGCGGTCCAAAGTTGAAAAAAAAAAATTAGGATGAGTTGTACAAGACTATATACATTTCAAATTTACAATATAATTTGCAATGCTTCTTTGGGCAAGCAGCAATTTTGATATTCGTAATATTTTTAAAATTTTACTTTTATAAATAACAACAGCTTACAAAATAATGATTCAAAATAAATCTCAAAAAATGAAATCCTACGGACTGAATTGTTAAATAACACTGAATGTCAATTAAATGACATTCGGAGGAAGAATGGGGGTAGGGGTAAGGAATGTAAAATGTATAAAAATAACTAATATTTTGCTAAAGATAACATTTTTACATGGTCAGTCCCATCAAGGAGAAATCCTGAGTGTGTCACTAGCAGTAGCGTAGCAATTAAAAACTCACGAGGGGGCTCAAGTGGCTTTGAAGAAGATTACATGATGCGGTCTTAGAGAAAATAATGTATTTTGATACCCAATGGGGGGCCTCAGCCCCCTATTTTCTATGCCACTGGTTTAATGTGAATTGCCAAAACAGGAAAAGGCGTCTAACAAAGGTTATCTACGAACACAAAGCGACAATTACTATGAAAATGTACTAATTTTACCCTAGCAATGTAAGGGGGGATAATAATATTTATTAATAATGTTTCTTTAAAATTACTAATCGTAAGGTTAATGGAAAAATAAAACTCAAATTAGTCTTACATCATTTCTTAAAATGTTTTGGCCATGGATCCCTTTTGAATCCCGAATTATGCTGCAGACCCTCTTCCAGTTTTTGTTGAAGAACTGCTTTATTGGCAAGGATGGTGCCAAAGGGGGGGGACATCTCCCCCCCCCCATTGGGAATAAGTTTTAGTGAATTTCTAGGGTTTTTTTCTGTTTTGTTTTTAAAGAATGATTTTTTACACTCAACCCTTCAATCCAGAATTACGCTGTGGTTCAACATAGTAAACCCCCCACCCCCACACACACACAAAAAATTTCTGGGAGGAATCTTCAAACTATATATATATATGAAGGGGTTCATAACTTTCTAATTTTCCCATTCTGTGAATGGAATTCAATGAATATTTATACAAATGTGTTCTTTTTTAAGAATTCCAATTTCGTCGTCATTCAAAATTTTCATTTTCTTGAAAAATAAGCAGTTGACTTTTTTTTTTAAAAAAGAAAAAGGAAATCGTGTGTGATAAAGCACCTGAAAATTAAATTGAAAATACAAATACTTAAATTTAATAATCCATTTAAAAGAAAAATAATATATGTCTGCATCTACAGTGAGCGGCGATTGCATAGCGTCAAAGGAAGAGTGAAGTTCAACGCTGCCCCTACTAGAACAAGGTGGCTTCTCTGCAAAACAAAGTTGCCTTAGATCGCCGGTTTTACATTATCCCTACGGAAGCTTACATTCTTATGCAGGTCTGGTAAACGGCAAGTGAGATGTGCTGATGAGTTTGCTGCTGCATTCAACAGCTACACACATAAGGAAACAATGTACACACTCATCTGCAATGATGATGCGATTGATGAAATATGCAACTAGCATAATGTGAGTGAATTATGGCCAGATGACCTGAGAACAATACATGGTGCATTAGATATTCATTATGTTCAAGCAGTGTGCAAGGATATCGTGCACGTAAAAAAGTACTCAAATGCAATAAGTGGTGAAGAATTTCAGTTCTGTGCTGCTGATGATGATCAGAGTGACACAAACAGCACAGTGTCAACAATTCCTGCTCAAAGTTCACACAGATCTTGAACACTACGGCTAAGTGAACTGGAAAAGAGCATGCTGAGAGCAGCAGGTAATGACACATGTGTAGGAAATTTTCATGCAATTTATTTCAATGATGGTGCACATTTTGGATATGTACAGGCAATCGCTGTATCAGGAATGTTAAGAGTTAAATTTCTGAAGAGAATGTTTCAAGTGTCAAAAACAGACAACGAGGAGCTATACACATGGACAGTGAAGAATGATATCTGTGATGTGGAGCACAAATTCTTACTCACAGATCCACTGAATCCAGTTGGTGCTGGACCATTCAAGTTCTCTGATTAGGGTGAGATTGAGAAAATATGACGCAAGGTGAAAAAGATGTCTGAAGCAGATATCCATGCTGCCTTCGGCCTGTGAAGTAAATAACTGCTAAAGGACATTAAAATTGGTGCCTCACTGTACACATGTGTAAATAGTGACGATTCATAATTGTCAAAGGACATCAAAATTGGTGTCTTACTGTACATATGTGTGTGAATGATGGCCATTACCATACAGTGCTTGTGAAGGAGACATTACAATAAGGGTGTCACAGAGCCCAGGGTCTACAATTCAGAAATGGTGACATCAAACCAAAGCGTAAAAGGTAAAAAAATCTAGCCACATAGCCACTCTGCTCAGCCAAATTAACAGAATTGATATTGGTGTGGTATTTCTAAGTTTGGACAATTTTTCCAACGTGTCTAAAAAATCATGTTTCCACCCATAACAGGGGTGTCACAGATTTTCGAACCTCAATTACAGGTAAGATAATTCAGATTTTTGTATGATTACAAAACCAAACTCTTCCTACACTTCTCTACTCTTCTATATTTTTTTTAATCATCGTCATAGCTCATTCTATGTATACAATATAGCTTAAGACATACTCAAAAAAACAGGGTCAGAAATGACAGGGGTGTCATAACTGGCTTTCCTCTGCAGCCGATCACAGTCGTCAAACATTTACCAAAAGTTTGCATTTTATGAATAGTATTCCTGTAGTTGTAAATCGCATTATGAAAACATGCGTTATATAAAAACTACTTTTAGAGGCACACAAGGAACACAAAAGCAACAGGAAAAAGCTAAAATGCTGTTTAAAAAGTAAAATGTCTTGAATAATATATTGCAAACTTCATTCTATGATGCATCGTATTGTTGTAAGGAAGTTGATAATTCTATAGAACTCAGAAAAAAACAGGGAGCATGGATTTGAAGAAATTTGGATATCTACATCAAAAGAAAAGTGTGCACCTGATGAATCAAGGCCTAATAGAAAGGGTCTGAAGAGAAGAAGAGCTCAAGTTTTCGATTGTACCAGTAAATAGTCAACTGCATGTTTCTAGGGATGAAAGAAAGGAACTCTTCGCTTTCGAAACTTGAATTTTTTCATCTGCTTTGTAGCCAAAAATATGGTTAATGTGCGAAGATGTTTCCTGATAACATTTTAGAAAACTTAAGGATTTCTATGGCCAGATTTTTTTTTATATTCGCTTAAAAAGGAACTGAAAATATTATTTACTTCTGATGAAATTGCTGGGAAATCAGCTTATAACTTATTAAAATTTATGAAACAAAATCGACTTTAAGAAAGTTGCATTTAAAGAAATTTAAAAGTTAGCAGAACTTGCAATGTCAATTCCAAACTCCACTGCTACAGTCGAATGTTTTTTTAGGCCTTGAAAAGAATTCATACATGTTTTAGAGGAATGCAAACACAAGAAAGGCTATGCGGCTTGTTTACTGGCCATTGAAAAGACTGTATTGCTGGAGCTGAAAGACAAACCTCTGATGAAAATACTGACTCTCATGAAGACAAACATCATTATGATGTTTTAACGCATTTAAAATATATATATATATATATATAGGAGAATGGAACTTGCTATAAATTTAGTGACTCAAGCAGCAAAAGAGAGAATAGGTTATGAAAATAGGCATAAATTCATTGTAAAATGAACAGGAATCGAGGAAAAACTACTTATATTTAATAGGAAAAGCCAATGGTGTTTAAACTAAATGTTCATTTGACCAATCTTTCATTTACAATTAATGACTACTTTTATTTTCTTTAACGAAAATGACCTGCAGTCAGGGCCGGTTCTGCTTACAGTGAAACATGTGCATTTGCACAGAACGACCAATTTCCAAGGGCAGTAAAATTGGCCCAGACTAGAAACTTTTAGAGGAAGTTTCTAGTCTGGATCCTTTCCTACGGCCGACCCTGTCTACGGTTAATTTTTCTGAAGACAAGAGAGAGAGAGGGAGAGAGAGGAAAAGCATATGCAATTATAAAATTGCTTGAATACATGGTTCATATTCTTTTTGGAGAACTACAATTAAACACCTTTAAGCACCCATGATCACATACATGAAAAGGGAGGATGGGATTTTTAAATTGAATCCACAAACGTTCATATTTATATATACACATAATTTTGTTATGCTTTACGAGCACACACACATATATATTTGTGTGTTAGTTTTTATTTTAAGTTCAAGTATGATTCATCGACAATCGTGGATCAATTACTCAATTTACATTTATTTCCATTGAAAGAACGTTATTGCCACCGCCACTCGATCTTGGCTTGGGACTTCAATTGGTATTGTTTGTGGTTTTACGGCTCAAAGACTACAGTGGTCATGCTGCGCCGGGACCTACTGTTTTCCGAGGAATCCGAACCTCTTAAGGCCTAGGGAACCAAACCCCGGACTACAGTGAGCAGTGCGATCTTTATGAGATCTCTGAGTAAGCGTTCTTTGCACTGCTGGGAGTCGAACCCGGATTAGCGGCGCACTAGGAGAACGCGTTACCACACTGCGCCACCGCAGGGCCTTGGGATTTCAACGTTTACCTAAATAGTTCTCGTGTTGCTGGCTGGTTACATGAGTTACAAATATTCTATTATAATTAGAAACTTTCGCATTAATCAAAGCAATCCAATGACTCCGCAGAACGTTGCCCGTCATACTATTGAAACAAGAGTATGTTCTTAATTTGTTCTTCAAATACATTATTTTTAGTAGTACTTCATCATCATCATCAACCTTGTTTGAATTTAATAAACGTTAAACTTTTGTTAGAATTACGTTTGATACATTATTTCAATGTAAACATTTAGAATTTCAGTAGAATTATAATCAACTACAATTAAAAAACCAGAATAACCGTATTTCTAATGCTAGTATTACATTTCTTCTGCGTTTTCTTTTTTTCAGGCAACTGGGGATAGGGGGAAGAGAATTGATGAGAAGGGCAGCTAATGTTCCAAAGAGGCATCTAGCTTTCTTATTTGTGGTTTTACGGCTCAAAGACTACAGTGGTCATGCTGCGCCGGGACCTACTGTTTTCCGAGGAATCCGAACCTCTGGACCTACAATTTTCCGAGGAATCCAAACCTCTTAAGGCCTAGGGAACCAAACCACGGAATACAGTGAGCAGTGTGATCTTTATGAGATCTCTGAGTAAGCATTCTTTGCACCGTTGGGAGTTGAACCCAAGTTAATGGTGTGCTAGGCGAACGTGCTACCACACTGTACCACAGCAGGGTACATCTGGTTTGTGTAAAAGGGGCACTTTACATTCGTAATGTAGACAAAACTTAATTTCGGGAGGTGTTTGGTGGGGAGGGTTTGAACCCTCCTCAATATACGTTGGTCATCCACGTTAGGCCTAGCACTTCCTTGGAAGACAATGTGTGATGTTCTTCCATCTGACGTCACAACCCCACCCACAGCGACTTTCTGACTCTTTTCTAGAGGAAAATTGCACTGCAGGACTAATTCTGTACTGTCACCGAATACTAATTTTACAATGGATCACCCCCCCCACACACAAGGCTTCCACTGATTCCAGAAAAGAACTTGGGGAGAAATACACCGGAAACAAACGTTTTAACGTAGCAAAAAGTTGTTACATCCGTTGCCATCCACTTTTGGCGAAGTTGCAAAAATTTGCAGTGAATTACGTCTTATACACTTTCACTAAATTTGTAAATAATAACGTTTCATGCAGCGTCACCGAAAAAAAAAAACGAAGAAATTCGCGCTGCGACAAAATTACTATTGACGTTGAGTTTTAGCCTGGCTACTAAACAAAAGTGAGCCCTAGACATTTGTCTTGTTTGTCTATGCGATATTTCGGCCCTGACCCTACTTATAAATTCCACTTCGCGTTTAAAAAATGTTAATGTATTTAAATTATACAAAAATGACAATGCATTTAAACCATACAAAAATACTTACAAGTTTGTGTCGAAGTTTTCATCTTTGGAGAGTTGAAAGCTCATACTGACAAGTACGCCTTTAATTAATATCTACTGGTTAGATTTTGCAGAAATCGTCTAAACAGAAATTTAGAAAATACGAATATCTGAACAACACACATGTACACAACAAAACCAATTCATAAGGATCAGTGACTGCGTTGCCACATTCGTAATAACAAACTTTTACAGGAACAAGCATGGAGGTACAAATGTGTTCAAGCAGTGTTTTTTTAACTGTGGTACACGGACCCCTGCAGGTCCGCAAGTCCAATGTTCCACAAAGGTTCGGAAAAATACTAAGAAAATAATATTTACTTTTTAATGCTGAGAATAAATTATGAGGGGACGAAAAAGGTACTTACGTATTAGCCCGTCGACCTTTTCTACAAAATAAAAAATCGTCGCCAAGTGAGTGATAGGCAGCCAATGTTCGTAATTAATCGTAACTTTACGACGTTTTTGTTGTCAGGGATGTTTTCTGAGTTATCGTTAAAAAATTTATTTATGATATTTTTTATTATATATCTTCAAAATTTTCCATAAGAAAAACGACGAGAGGAAACCTCCTCCCATAGCTTCGCGACCGTTCCGGTCATATTCGATGTACCCTGACTGAATCAGTAAAAGGCTGAATCAATATTATGTTGCACTTAGTATTTTTCACGCAATTAGTACATTTACCCGAATCACAGGAACCGAACTGGGGAGGGACCCCCAGCACGTCGCTTCGCGACTCGTGACCATTCCGATCTTTGCATTACGGATTTACGGATTTTTCGGATGATTTTATCGTTCACGATTTTCTCTCTCTCAGAATTCGGCCATTCGATGAAGAGCACTGGACGACTTTTTCATCAGTCGTGGGCAATTAGTGGCTGAAGACCATGTCTCGCCCTTAAAAAAAAGGGGGAATATAAAAGCATTAAAAAATACATAATAAATGACACCAAATTGCACCCATCCCATCAATGGTTGCCACACCTTACGAGGTACGCTTTTGAGGTAAACTTCCGGGTAGTCCTGTTCCTGTAATGCAGCAGACTCGCTATAAATTCGTGCATCCCTTTTTTTTTCTTATTTTTTTACCCCTTCTTTCATATAATTGCAGTTATTTTCATATGCCAGTTATATTCAGGTCCATAATTCATTTTTTTTCTTCGTAACTATAGTTATTTTCACGGTTTTTATAAGATTGTTTTAAATTCTCGAAACGTTCACGTCGTTTTCATATTAGTTATAGTGTTGTTCTATTAGTATTGTTTATTCATTAATTATCATATGTATGATTTAAAAAAAAGAGAGATCAAGAAAGAAAATTCCGGATAAGCTCCAGTTGTCAGAGATCTTGTTCTTCTTTCCCTCGCCCCCTCTCATGAAATTCCATTCAATGATCATGAGAGATTAATCAATGGCAATTATATCTGTCATGAACGTTTCTATACATAATAAGACTTACAAATTATCTATTTCCCTGTACAGATGATTCTTTTCTTTGGTTTTTATAAATTATTGTAGCAACAAGTTTCCCTTACTCTTAAATAAAATTTTCTACAATTTACACTTCAAGGTATTATGCGTTTTACAAAATCTTCTTACCATAATAAACTTTTTTTTTTTCCCGGGGACGGACTTTGCCATATAGAAGTGAAGTTTTCTAAAAAAAAAAAAAGATGCTATCTGGCATTCATTCCTATTATACATATCACTACGATATTTTTAGGATAGTAGACGGATACCCAACGACTTCCGACCTGCCCAAACTTTCAGTAATACCGGATATTTATTAGATTTTAGAGCGGTGGACCCCGCCGGAGGGGCTTTTCAAAAAGAACACTTTTTTTATAGCCGCGTAGCTGCTTCGTAGGGTTAAAGTTTAATCGAAAATGGTCATATATTTATATAACTAGGATCCCTTACATTTATATAAGAACAATTTTCTTATTGCTTCAATACACAATCATATTTCCCAACCCCATCGGTCTCACTAGAAGGGGTTTTTTTTCCCTAAAAAAAAACCCTTAATATGTGCTTACTGTCCCAAAAAATAAGGCGAGTTGTCCTTTCAGCCAGTGGTCATCTATCAGGTTCTTTTTTTTTCATACATTATATCTTTCCATTTAATCTTTACGACTTTAAGATTTCTACGTATTAGGGCTTATCCTTTGTTTTTAATGAAATTATTTCCTTTACTTCCAAAAAATTGAATTCTGATTTTCTACTTTTTTCAAACGGACACAAGCATTCTTGTATGCCTAAAGAATCCATTTACCTCTTACAGACATTTGTTATAAACAAGAGTATTTAGCTATTTTTAATTAGTGGTATAAATAAATAAACACATATAGTTTACACAATGAATTTATATTAAAATTCATCACAAATATTTGCATTTATTTGTTTGCAACTGGATATATTTGGTAGGATGTACATTGTTTTTTTGTTTGCATTGCTATTTAGGAAGGGAAAATATAAAGAAAATTCTCAAATTAACGTAAGACTTCCTGGGTGTGACTTCAACTGACGATTTACCTTGGAATAAGCAGGCAAACAAAATTACAGGAAGATTAGCTCAGGATTAGGTATACGAAAATTGTCAAATGATGTTCATAAGAGTGTTTACTGAGTTTATACTTTCCTTTTGTTTACAGCCATTTAATATACTGCAATAGCATCTGGGGTAATTTAAATAGCGGCAATATGAATATTATTAAATTATTGCAGTCTAAATTTTTAAGAATTATTGAGCAAAGAAATGTGTTAAATTGGAATGAAGTATTCGTTAAATATGGCTTGCTTCCAATTGACTTAATAAATTTTGTATACTGAAAATGATGTCCAAGGAAAATAAACATTTGGATGTAATAAAAATTGAATATTGTAATAGTAATGTACATTTGAGAAGAAAAAAATCAAATAAAATTACCAAGGATTAGGATCAAATTAGTCACGATGGGAACTGAATACAAGGCAATCAAATACTGGAATGAAATTCCTGATGATATTAAACTCCAGCAGGTTAATTTTTTTTTTTTTTTTATATACTGGGGGCCCCTCATTTGTTTGCACGAGCATCTACAGTTATGTACTTATGATAGATTTTGTATATGGCATACTACTTTTTTCCTGTAATTCATGGCTGTTTGCTATTTGTAACAATGAGAAGGAAACATTATTATATTCCTAAACTAAACATTTAGCTTACTTGTGAAAAGAAATACAGAGTGAACGATTTTCCACCGTGTTTCGGTTTGAACAATTCAAACCTGAACAAGCGTTAACTATTATTATTATGTGCTTAAGGGCAGCAATCATGAACATAGAAGTTCACGATTTCTGCCCTTCACAACATGGCATCTTGACTTTTTTAAACCCCCAATGTTAAACCAGTTATGGAGTCGTGTGATGACCACTCTAGTGTATTATAAGATTAAGGGCCGGATTGGACCATTGACAGCGGCATGGGCATTTTTGCTGCCCAGTGGAATAATGATAATTAATTTAATCAATTACACAACATACCATAACGCTCAACATGAAATGTCAACAATAAGTAGTTATTTGATATTTTTATTCAGAACGAAATATAATTCTTGTACTATATTTGTGAGAACTCGTTATTGAATTATGGACTTCCATAACATACTTCAAACTGAAGGTATATTATTATGAAATATATGATGCAGTATCTTGACCTTCGAACTTTTTTATGAATTCATATCTTTTGTTTAGAAAATTTGAAAACTGCATATTAGCAATAAAGTTATAAATTTTAACATGCACAAGACATGTAAACTTTAAAAAATAAATTTGAAATTTGTTCAAATTGCCAAGAAGTTTTAAAATACTTCTGTGTGGGCTATATAGCCCTCTTATTTATATAGTGCACATTTTTTTAGGTTTCATGTGAGGATGGAAATTACTTTGCATTCTTTTTTCCGCTTTATCGTTTTTATTTATCAATAAAAAATTATTATTTTGGACCATAATGCTTAAATGATAATTATGTTAAATTAATATCATAATTGCATTTATTCAAGTGGGGCCCCTCAATAAGCCTTTTTTAGAAAAGAAATCTGAAATAAAAAAGTTAAAATTCATTTAAAAGGCCAAAATCTTTTTATAACTTTTAAAAATATTTCGGCCCATTGAAGGAATATACTAATTAATTTTCACTTAACCAGCCCATATTTGAAATGGAAGCTCAGGCCCACAAGTAAAATGCAACATGCAGGTTTCTAACTCTATACTGTATGCAATAAAGAATAGTAGTAACAATATAAATAGTATTTCTTACCATTACATTGAAAGACATCGGTATTTTTTTTCCATGTCGTCTTCTTTATTAGTTCTAAATGCTACATGCCAATCGAAATTTTATATTTAAGCACAAAATATAAAATATCCAAAAGCAGAAGGTGTCAGTCTCATCTCTAGAATAAGGTCTTGACCAATGGTCACTGATCAGGCGGTACATGCACACATATGAATTTCTCTGACTTTCGAACCGGCCGTAAAATGTTCAATCACCTTCTTTTGTATTTCCCCAACTGCACTTTATTTCTCACGAATGGTCGTAAAACATTTGCCTTCTGCTTCCAATTGTATATAGAATGTCATCAGCCTCCAGCATCAAAAGACCAGTGATAACGTCCCCAGCCTGGACAAAGATAACCAAAGCACCTTAGACACGAGGGAAAACAGCAGAGAAAGTACTTTTTTTCTTCTTTCAAAACAAGAATGGCAGACCGTTTACTTTCCAAATTAGTAATGTTCACATGATGTATGAATACAGATGGTGCAGTCATCTCTCCCCCTCCCCTGGGCTACTCAAAATGTGAACATTTGAAAAAAATCGAGATGCTTTCAGTTTTTGTTTTTTCATAAATTTTCATTTGTTTTTTTCACTTTTTTAACACTTTTCTGGCATGGATTTAGAATAAGGAACTTCATCTTTGTTTCCGTATGTATGTTGCAGTTATATAAAAAAGACTTCCAGCTAAGAAACGCTGAGGTACCTCTTTGTAATATTATGTTACAATCATAAGAATAGAATTATATGGGACCGTGGGACCTGAGCTCCCCAATAATCTGAAATAAATTGCGATTTTACATATACTGTAATGTATAAATATATATAAAATGTGCTTAGGCCCCCAATTAACTTTGAGAACTCTACGGTGGGAGTTACAATGAAAGTTTCAGGACCCTAAAATATGGGGAGGGGGTAGGATTTGGGTCATGCACAAATCCAGGTGATGGGACCCGGACGTTACCAGGCAACCCCCCTCCCTTTCTATCGAAAATATAAATGTCAAATCAAACCGTCTCTTTTTAAATCAAATTTGATCGGCTCTCTTTATGCCACATTTTACAGCCCCTCTACATTAAACCAGAATTCAAAAGGGTTTCACTTTTGTAAAGCAAAAACAAACCTTTGTTTAACATTTAAGCATAAAAAGTTCTGTTTAAAGTGGTGTAAAGAGCATGTAAAATGGGGAATTAGTGAATGGGCAAACACTACATTTAATGATGAATCACATATTTGTTTAGGAACCGGCAGTGATAACGACACACTTAACTGGAGACTAGCGAATGAAAAACTCAGTGAAGAATGTGTAAGCACCAAAGCAAAGTTTCCTGTGTCATTAACTGTATGGGGTTGCATGACGATCTATGGAGTTGGGGAAACAATGTATAATCCTGACACCTGTAAATTCCGAAACCTACACTCATTTTAGAACATTTATTGCTTCCTAGCACTGAAAAAGGGTTTCGCGATTCCAATGATTTCATTTTCCAAAATGACAATGCATTGTACCACCATAGCAGACAAGTGAAAACGATCTTCAAAACAATGAAACAATCCAATTAATGTTATAAAGTGGCATGCGAATAGCCTGGACATCAACCCCATTAAAAATGTGTGGAACATTTTGAAGAAAATAAATTCAAGAAGGTTCAGAAATTTAATGGCACCACGCCAAGCAATAAAAGGAAGTTGAGAAGAAATTACCCCAGTACATCCTGTGGGTCTAAGATATTATTACCCTTCTCAAGGATAACACAATTGACACTTAATGGTGAACGCAGAAAAGCATCTGGGGCAATTTTTTTTTCATGAGGGAATAATTATATGCGAAAATTCCGACACCCACGTTTATTAGCTCAAGCTAGAGCTTCTTTGTTTAAAAGAAAAAGACATGCCGTCCCCATCCTGGATTCGAACCAGGATACCTCCATTGTGTGCGTCATTGTGGAGGTCCCATAGAGTCCATACCGAATAGAATGAAAGCTGTCATTCGTGCCACAGGAGGATTCACGAAATATTAAATTTTGCGATTGGATACTTTTTTCCTTCAAAGTAATATTGTTTTCATTAAGTTTTCATCAGCAAAAATTGTAATGTAATTCAGTTTATATTTCTATTCTGTGATATGTGTTCCATTCATTCTACATTTCTTAAAATGCAAAATATAAAAAATGAGATGTGTAGTGCCATTACAGAAACAGGTGATCATATACTTTTTGCCAGGGGTTGTATTATTTTATAATATTTGATATTCGGCCCAAGTGAATCTGCAGAAGTATGGGATGGGAGACACACTGCAAATGGTTTCCGGTAAACATTTGTGAGGAAACCTGACTAAGTTCGATATACAAGAAAAGGAAGTGCACCATTGCCCTCTTCCTTGAAGGAGAATTAGATATATGGATCCACAGTATTCAAAACATCAACGACTTCAGAGAGATCTTCATTTACATCATGAAGAAGAACGGTGAAAATGTTGTCCACGTATAATAATAATAATACATTTATTGAGCGAAGTTACACATACATTTACAAATATCATGAATTAGCATCATATGTAGTGACTAGGCAGGAGACTGAGATAAAAGCCGATAAAAACTGCTGACGAGTCTGGTCCTATTTTTTTATTATTGGTCATAATTTGAAGGTATGCTATTGTAGAATCTTATCTCCAATAGGCATGCGAATGTCATATAGGATGATGATAAGTTTGCTATGGTGAACTGTCAGTTTGTATAGAAGTTAAACAACATTGTATATAAAAATGCATAGGATAATCTGGTGAGCAAGAGGGCACTTTTCTGTTCGTTTTTTTAGAGGGGCAAAGTCACTTCTTTCTTATATATGCTTTTGCCCCCCCCCTCACCCCAGTTAAGCAATTTTAACCCCTAATTACACCTATGACATTAGTATACTATAAGATTACAGTCCAGTATATAGTTAAGCAACAATTTTTATCGACTTTTTTAGGCATAGTAATATTAACGCCGATGTTATGGCGTGGTTAAATGGTGAAACATTCGCAAAGAAAAAATGTTTTTTGTGTTCGGTGGGGCACGATCCCACGACCTCCCACTTGTCAGGTGGGAACGCTATGAACACTTAATCGCCTATGAACATATTTAAAGACTATTTTCAGAAATTGGTTATTTTGCAGAATGGGGCAGTACATGGATTGCTTTTTAAACCAGATTACAAAGAGATATCACCACCAAGAGATTTCACCATCTAACCACGCCATGACATCGGCGTAATATTAATATGATAAAATTAATCTGATAAAAATTGTTGCTTAATTCAATCTGCATAGAATTTGACTTGTATAAATAGTATAATGGTGTTTAAAAATGTATGTTCCACATTAAAAAGATTTCATTTTGGTGTTCAACCAGAGACATATCCTTTCAGACACATACACAAGAAAATTTGAGAGAGATCACATTTTCAGGTGACAAAAAAAAACATACTTCACAATAAACAAAAACACCCGTCTTTGCATACAATGTGTGATCCCAAATGCTTCCTATAGATGGAGTTACCAGAAAATGCCTTATGATACTTTATATTGAAAAGCTACCTCTTTGGTATGTGACTCATAGTGTCTCGTCAAGGATGTATTTTTAGTAAATGTTTTATGGCATACTTCACATTCAAAAGGTTTTTCTTTAGTGTGCACTTTATAATGTCCCTTTAAGCTTGAACGTTGAGTAAACGTTTTATGGCATACTTCACACTCGAAAGGTTTTTCTTTCGAGTGCACTCTGTGATGTTCCTTGAAGTTTGAATTATCAGAAAACGTTTTATGGCATACTTCACACTCAAAAGGTTTTTCTCCAGTGTGCACTCTGTAATGATTTTTCAAGTGTGAAGCTTGAGAAAATATTTTATGGCATACTTCACACTCAAAATGTTTTTCGTTGAAGTGCAACTTGCAATGTCTCGTCAAGTTTGAAATTTCAGAAAATGTTTTAAGACAAACTTCACACTCAAATGGTTTTTCTTTGGTGTGCACTCTGTAATGTTTCTTCAAGGTTGCAAGTTGAGCAAACGTTTTATGGCATGATTCACATTTAAAGGGTCTTTCTTTGGTGTGCAACCTGTAATGGTTCTTCAAGGTTGTAATATGAGAAAATGTTCTATGGCATATGTCACACTCAAAACGTTTTTCTTTAATGTGCACCCAGCAATGGGCTTTCGAGATTGAATGTTGAGAACATGTTTTATGGCATACTTCACATGCAAAAGGTCTTTCTTTGGTATGAAATCGGTAATGTTCCTTCAAGTGTGAATCTACTGAAAATGTTTCATGACACATATCACATTTAAATAATTCGTTTTTTACGAGTATATTTTTACTGTCCATTATGCTACAACAAAAAATTTCACATTTGAAATACTGTTCAACAATGTATTATCTCTTTGATGAAGTTCATACAGTCATAGTAACTAAAACGTTTAGCTAACTTGTCTGGCTTTTATTGTTCAGTACGAAAAAAATTTTTAGAACAAAATTTGGAAAATATATACTTAGTAAATTCCCAATACATTATTTTCACATAATTTGAACAAAGATGTTGGAACCGCAACTTATATTAAATTTATTACTGTAGAACCTGTCTGTCTGGAATCTCATGGAAATGGAAGGAAACAAACAAACCTGAGATATAGATCTTCCTGTATACAGATTTGATTGAAAGTATTTCATTAATAGATGGCTTACTTATAGTTTTATTAATAGATAGCATACGTTAGATAATGTATAGATTGCATAGAATATTTTTAACCTCTCTTAACACAAATAGTCCATTAATAAATTTTGAAACTTTACTTTCTTCGATTAGACAATTTTCTGAAGCTTCCACTTGCTTATCGTTCACCCTACTCTCTAACTGCCACTGTCCCAACTGAAAAGTCTAACAGGAATTGCGATCCCTTCATGGATTTCAGAGGAAATTGTGACCTTCATCTGTTACGTTTCAGTTTTGTTCTATCACCAATGTGATATTGAGAGAGTTGCTGTTCAAGGAATATTTCTCAACTTGCTTTAAATTTGTAATTCACATTTCCGCCAGTAATTCAGGATATTGAGGTTTTGAAGAAAATTATTTAAGATGAACAGGAAAAAAGACATTGAATTTAGGCTGAGAACACGCAGAAACATATAATTTTCAAGATATATATGTTTAGCTGAACTCAACAAACTTTTTTCTAAATTTGCAGTGATGCTTTTAACAGTGCTCAAAATTAGTGTAGACCTGAAAGTAAATGATCTATAATCTTCATGAACTGGAATCTGTGAGAATTTTGCCATAAGCTATAAAAGCACATCATCACTAGAAGCTGATTAGGAAATTTATAATTCTATATGTAGAAAACAAACCTGTTGGCCTACTTAAACAGAAAGTAATTAAGCTTGGATGTTCAACATAATTTCTGATAAAACATGCAATAAAAAAAAATATATATATATATATATATCTTCAAATCTTTTTTCCTATGAAATGATGCATTTGTTAGGTCCTTTAACACTGAAACTTTTGTTTTTGGAGCTTTCTACAAAGACACTATAGCAAAATGTATGCGGAAATTGAAATCCTTTCTTTGCATTGCTTAGTTCACGGAATAGAAATCACAATACTTTGGAGAACATGCACTTGACATTGTACTTCAATATGATAATTTAGCAATGGAGCTTGAAATTCATCGTCTTTATAACATTTACCCTGAAAACAAGGACACCAAAAAATAAATACAAGCAAGTAAATATAATACATGCATACATATATACAGAGAGTGCTTACACATTTTTAGAACGATTTCAATAGATGATTAAAAAATGAAAATATTTTGTTAAAAAAAGGATCTGGCAACATGTTATTATTTCAAATTAAGATTATCGTCTGCTACTTTCAAATTCGTTTTTCATTCAAAATGGCGCCTGTAAACAAGCTGTGGATCGAAGGGTACATTTTTGCACTTTCCGAGGGGGAAATATTCTTATTTGATTATTAAAAAACATTGTGAAATATAATTATAAAGATTTCTAAGTGCAAAATAAGCAACATTATTAATCGAAAAGGGAAAGACCGTCAATCAGAACTTCTACATAAAAAGAGGACTCCAAATGAATACCCGAACAAGGTACGTACTGTTGCAAATATTTCTAAAGTGAGATCACTGTTAACAAGAGAAAATCCCCCGATGCAGAAATCAATTGCAAACTCTTTAAGAACTTCTGTAGCAACAGTAAATAAAATAATAAACCAAGATTTATAACTTAAAAAAGCTAAAAAACATAATCTTCACCGTCTTTTGTCGAGACATGTGGTTCAACGCAAGACAAGTTGCAGAATCCTGTATGAAAATTACTTATCAGGAGATAAATGGAAATAAGTTGTTACCCTTGATGAAGCATGGGTTTACATAAATGAGTGTAACAAAAAAAAAGGTCCATTTACTATCACAAGCGCGGAGAAAAAAATGTCCAAACTTGGTTCCGAGAATGCAAAGAAAGCTTCAGTAAAGGCTTTATGATTGTCGCAGGTTTCTCTTACAATGGGAAATTAAAAATAAAAAAGTGGAAAAAAAGGTTAAAATCAACTCATCATATTATCAGGAGAATGTTTTACATCCAATATTTACAGAAGAAATTCCATTTTTTTTATTCCAACAATTTTCAGAGTATAAAACTGCAATGAGGTAAAGCCAGCAGTCATACCTCGAAAACTACCACTGCATTCCTTGAAAAAATGGAAACTGATGCAAGTGTTGCATATAAACCTGTTCAAAATATTGCTGCAAAGCCCACTGATGTTTCTCCAATGTACTCTTGTACCTTTGTTTTGCTGAAAAGAGCTCTCTCTAAGCGCAAACCCACTACCATTGATGGACTTTGGAAAGTTGTGGAACAACAATGGCAAGCAGTACCTCTGGAAATGTTGCAAAAAACCCTTCTATCATGGAAAGCATGATGCAGACTTACAGCTCAGAAACAAGGTTATCAGATGGAATATTTAAAAAAATAATCTTTACATTTTAAACATTAAAAAAAAAATGGCCCTGAAATCGTTCAAAAAATGTGTAAACATGCTCTGTACATATGAAGAGCTTGTTTCCAAAAGGGCCTAAGTCATGTTTTGCAGTTTTTGAGAAAAATGCATTTTTTTTATTCTCAGGCTAAATGTTTAGAATTTAACTCTTATTTTAGGGAAATATACATCCCTCACTGCAACTTCCATGGAAGTGACAGAAATCTTGGAGGTTTGAGTATGGTGGTAAATCTGACCAAGTTTTGACTTACCACCTTTTGCTATAAAACAGAAGACTTAAGGCCTTTTGCCATAAAATGTAAAATTCACATCTATTTGAGACAAATTGATTTGTGTATTAGTATGAATGTATTAAATTTTGTTGCTTAGCTTATCATCTATAAATATATTATATGCCATCTTGCATAAATAAAAATAATTTTACAAACTATGTAGGATTTTCAACGCAAGTTTTATATAACTATTAACAATGGACACTATGCGAATCTGAACTCAGATACATGTGCATTAGTTTAGTTACCAAGGACCTTCATTTACAAAAGCTATTACGCAATCGCCACCTGTTTATTCACTCTCTGTAGCATCGTCAATACACAATTGCTTGTAGAAGGGAAAACACTCGTGAGTATCATTTATTCGATTGCTTTTAACAGTTTAAGGTCATCAGTTTTTTTCGCTTGTTTCATGCAGTCGTAAGGCTTTACATGCAAAGCAATCCCATTAATTTTTTCCCACATTTAAGGATTGGGTACTTTACATTAGCGCCACGTAACTTGCGATTTTTTTTTTAGACACATGTTTACGATGATTTTGCTGATGAAAAAACCATTAGTTAATGTTAGTGAGGGATGTTTTCTGAATAACCGTTAAAAAATTTATGATTTTTTTTATTATACATCTTCAAAATTTTCTATAAGAAAAATCAAAAATACATAATTACACATTTTTTAGACAGGTGGCATAAATTGTCGAATTTCGTTCAACATTTTCCAAAAGATATTAGTCTTTTCGTACCTACGGTGCCACATAAATTCAATAAGGTAGGATTCCAAGTGGTGGAGGGTAGTGCCATGTTGCCTTTTGTTATGCCATTTTGCACTGCCCCAGAGCCTTTCCACTGTTTGTGTGTGGCTTCCTATCTCTGGATCAACCAAATGATATGTGTGGTTCACACGAAGGTGTTCAAATCCCGCATCAATTAATTCTTCAGTTTTATAAGCTTTCCAGCAATCCGAATGAATTTCACTCCCTTGAGCAATGTTCTGTTGAATTGCAGCCATCAACGTGTTTGCTGATTGATCGTGTACAGCTACTAGAAAGCATTCTTTGGTGGAATGGCATATTCCCCCAAAAACCTACTGGGGTGGAAGAATCCGTCCTACGTTGTTTTTTCGACGAGTAAAAAAACTTTGATCAATTTCTACAATCCTATTTGGACCACCAATTTTCCCTGTTGATTTAGCAATTAATAATTCTGCACATATCTCACGCATGTAACTGTTCCAGTCCACAACGGTATTGTGATTCATACCCAGTTGAAGTTCGCAAGTTTTAACCGATGTCATTTCGTGACACCATAGGTAAATAAACCGAATCGCTGTCAAGAAAGGGATAAGTGAACCACCAAACCAATTGCCGTTGCGAAGACCTTTGCTTTCACGGCATATTCTCTATGGCAGCGCCACGACGGAGCCTTGAAAATCGGATAACACAATTTCATTTGGTGGTTCTCTGAGCAGAGTCTCTCGGAATGGAGAATTCATTTTTCCTGTAAAAACAAAATCGCAGAATGCTCATCATTTGGTAATTACCGAAGAGTATAATCCATCTAAAATTATTAAAAACAAAAAAAAACAGGGTTCAGGCATGAAACAGCACTCATTCTGCAAAATGTCAACAAACAAACAAAATGGCGTCTCGCAAATAATCAAGGATCGTAAACTTGCGATTTTTTAGACAACAAAAATATCGTAAAGTTACGATTAAATACGAATAATTATGATCAATTACAGCGACCAAGAAAAAAATCGTAAGTGGTGTGGCACTAACAGAAAAGTACCAAGGATTGTACACATGGATCGTTCGTAAATATTTTATGATACAGAGAATATGTACAGTTGATTTTATATTCATCTTGGAATAGCTTCCACATTTTACATACGTTCAGAGTTGTAGATGGGTACTTGCGATATGGAGTCCTTTTATGCTCATAATGACTTGATCGGCAACGAAAGCTACGGATATGTTCTCAAATTTTATTCCTTTTCTCTTCGATTTCTTCACTTATGTAAACTCCTCTTCTGCATTCCGATCTTGAATGTTTATTAATAAACCAATATTCAGCAAAATTATTCTTTTCCACCTCAAACAAAAGACAGAAATGTTGAAGCACAATGAAATTGACAGAAATGTCAACAATACTTAATACTGAAATATAGTATTTCGCTCACATTCCCATTTCTTGGTCTGTATTATGGTGCAGGCCTAATTTTCATCCGCGCACATAGAAAGCCATCTTACCTTGTTTTATTACTGTCCTTATATGGTTCGTTCGTGAAAAGTGGTTCGATGGTACCGTTAGAAATAACGGGAACTGATGTCACACAAACAGTCTAGCTCAGCGGTTCATTAACTTTCCTAGACCGCAGATCCCCCCTCCACTTCAGAGTTCACTCACCCTCGCAGACCCCCAAGAATTAACTCAAAGTTTAAAGCCCAGAATTTGCATCACACATATTTATTTCTAGTGTTTCATCACTAATTTTCACTATTTAAGGAAGGAATTTTTCGTTCCCTCATAATTTATTCTTAGCATTAAAGACAAAATGCTCTTTTCTTAGTATTTTTCTGAACTTTTGTGGAACACTGGGAAGATGTCGTGGACCCCTGATAGGGTCTCATGGACCCCCATGGGTCCGCAGACTACAGTTAAAGAACCACTGGTCTAGCCGATTACAGCAGACTGCAGGATATCATTTGAGAACTGGTTTTTGGCGCAGACAAACGTTCACTAAAAAACAGTTCTGAAATGACACCCTCCCCTCTGCTGTAATCGGCTAGGCCCTTTGTGACGTCAGCTCCCCTTATTTTCTAACGGCACCATCGGACTACTTTTCGTGAACGAACTATACATAATGTCGAAAACCTTTTGCATGCTGACAATAGCAAGACATTTTGCTTTGCAATACCTGTCACTTTTGTGGTTATACGTCACTGTTGGGCGTTTTCCATCTGTAGAATGCAATTTAACTTTTTTAACATTTTTTTGCCATTTAGTCGAATCATGCTTATGTTTTTGTGGGTGTTCTGGAGTCGTCGAAACAACCTCCACATCGTTACAACTTTCCATACTGCAGCATACACATGTTTCAATTGCATTTCCACCCTATTCTGTCTTTTTATTCATAGAATAAAATTTGCCTATTACATACCAAAATATGACATAAAATACTTATTTTATACATGCGTCAATAATGCTGTGCTTCAGTTAGTCTGCCGAAATACACAGGTAAGTGCAAAAAGGGATGTGTGTTTCAGAACAGACAGGGAATCAAAGTTTTTCGACTTGGGGCTTTTTGGAATAAAAACCTAAACTGGCAACGAAAACCAGAGAAAGGGACCTCTGCGAAAAATTTTTGTCTGTATATTCGTTTATCTTGTAACAAAGGTCACCCATTTAAAAGTAATTTCCGATTTGACATCAGAATCCCTCTGAAATGATTTATAGAGGTTGGAAATATGGTTTTGATAGAAGACAATTTACCAAATTATAATTGGTTTTCAAGACGCATTGTCAAAACCTTTATGGAAAGGGATAACAAAATTCAAGTTGCAGAAATCAGAAGAAAGGCTGGTGGATTTTGAAGGGGCAGTCACCAAATTATGCATTTTGCCCTTAAAAACTGTATAATTCCTGTTTGCTTTGATATTATTGGATTGTTTAACAAAAAAAACAACCTTGAAATCTTTATTTCAAGGGGCCCTGGCATGCTGTTGGTACTTTATTATAGTAATATCAATAATATAATCATTTTCCATTATAATAACCAATGGAAAATGACTGTTGCTACTATATTATAGTATAATCAATAATATTAGTTACATGAAGAAATATCAGTGACACTACAGATGAATCCCCTGTTTTGTCGCCAACTCGTCTCCAAAACTGATGCTATACTCTTAAAACAGAGGGAAAGTTTTAGGAAGCGTTAAAAATGAGCACATGTACATGGTAGTTGTATTGTAATGTCGTAGCATCCATTCGTGCCAGTGGCGATTTGTGAGTTGTAGTGATAGGATGAGCGACCGTTTAAATGTATTTATTTTTGTAACAGATTGGAATTGATGGTATGTTTGGGATGGTGAGAGGGAGGAGAAGGAGGTATGAGGAGAAGAGGTTAAAGGTATGGAGGGGGAAAGGTGAGAGGAGGAAGTGGGGAGATGAGTGGAATATGGAGTATCGCAATGTCGGCGATGAAAAGCTATTGGACTCGTACTTCGCAAATCCGCGTTGACTAGCTGTTGGACTCATTCTTTGCAGAAGATATAGAGATGGGGAAGAAGGGAGAGGAGGTATGGGGAGAACATGGAGCATCACAATGTCGGCACTGAAAAGCTGTTTGACTCATACTACGCAGAGTATATGTGGAGACGGTGTCACAAAGAGGAAGTGGAGGAAATGATTCTAAAAGCCATAAAAGATCAGAAGCTTAAAGACAGAAGTTTTTTTTTTTTGTTAAAAAAATCTGAAAAGAGTATAATAGGTAGTAAACTCATTATAACAGGTAATTACTCCTTAAAAAAACATGGCGGCCGGGAAGCGAATGCATGATGACGTAATCCAGGAAGGAGGTTGCCGCGACAGGGTTGCCACGTCTTGACGACAAATCGCACAGGGGATATACGTGTAGCATAGCTGAAATATCAATTATGTTTAAATATTTCTTTTAATTTTTGTTGCCAAACTCGCAAGGCACGAAATGCCAGGGGATGCTTTTTCTCTTTTGTTTTCAGTATTCCTTTAAGTTTCGACAAGTACGCACAACGTTTTCTATTCCGCTTAAATTCGAATGTTATTCTTTATTCACCAATGAATTTATTGGTTTGTTATGCTGGGAATCTTGGTGTTATTCTTAAATAAGCTATTCAATACAGTCCACTATTTATTCAAGTGAACTCACTGAGCTATTCATCATAATTATTTATCACTACTCTTGTTGGAAAGTTTAAATCGAATTACGATTCGAAATACGACGTTCGAAAAGATCTCAAGAAGTAGATGTATACAAAACCATGGATCACAACTGATCTACTGAGATACAGATTAAAATTAAGAATCATCTCTTTTTCAATTTCTTAAAGGACAAATCACAAGACAAGTACTCGATTTTTAAAACTTCCCGCAAAAAAAAATCAATAAGACAAACTTGCAAAACAATCATATTTTTATAATACAAAAATACTTACCATTTTTTATCGAAGTTTTCATCTTTGGAGAGGTGGAAGCTCACACTGACAAGTACGGTTATAATTTATATCTATTGGTTATATTTTATAGAAATCGTCTAAACACACATTTAGAAAATACAAACATCCGAACACACATAACAAAAACAATTTATAAGGATCAGTGACTCTGTGTTGCCACATTTGTAATAAGAAACCTTCACGGGAGGAGGAGGAGGATTGTGCAAGGGTTTCATTGGGAAGGGTGGCCGCCGGACTTTCACAGGAACAAGCATGGAGGTTCAATCACAGCCAACTAGATTACCACAGGCCCGCCGCTTACGTGAGCACAACGCTATAGAAAACCTGTCCCCAAATTTTCGCAGTGGTGATTCTTTCATGCAATTTTTTTTCGACAGATGGCGCCTGCTGCCTGGGTTAATATTTCCAATTTAACAGACTAAATGCCAATTAATAGCCCAGTTTTTAATTACATACAGAAATAGATCGCTTTTTTCTCAAAAAAATTATAGTATTTTATTTTCCAACAACGATGGTGATATCGTGATGTGATAACCTTTCATAACAAATTTTAAAATAAAATTTAAATCTTACATACCTTTTTCTACTCTTTTATTTACACTGAAGGCGGTTTATTGGATGAAATGATTTCTCAGGCATGTTGAATAACTGGTAATGAATTGATAGTTTACACTGAAAGCTAAATTGCAAAATGCACATAAAA
>QLNU02015003.1:3005855-3017784 GCA_006491805.2 Dysdera silvatica
AATGATACTGTAGAAAAATGTATGTGTAAGTAGAAATCTTTCTTTTGTGTTGCTTAGTTCACTGAACAGTGATCACGATACTTTGGAAAACATGAATTCGGCATTATACTTCAATATGACATTTTGGCAATGGAGCTTCAAATGAATTTTCTTTATAACATTTATCCTGAAAGTAGAGGATACCAAAAGTTAATTAAAACCAAGTAAATAAAACAAATCAAACATATATGTATTTGCGATATATATATTCACAATTCAATTTTGATGGAATCGTAGAAGCAACTCTAACGTATGGGGTATATATTTGGACCAGAATTTAAAGTCATTTAGAGACAGGCAGCCCTTGGCATGTGATGATGACACACGTAACTTTGTAGTATGCTTATCTTCGCTAATTACAACCTGATGGGCATAAAGTATGTTTTTGCGGTTATTTTACAATCTGTTTCTTTGGCAATATCTTCTTTCAAAACCGATCCATTACCTCCTTATAACGATCATAGAATCACAGTTCTCTTTTGAATTTACGAATGCAGATGAAAACATTAATTAAAGCTTATACTTTGGCCTTTCTAGTTCTGAAATAAAAAGTATGTCTTATGGCTTGCATAATTTTTTTTCTTTCAGAAAATGCATTAACTCAAAGATGAATATTCTCAGACCTACAGTCGCCTGGGAAATTACTTCAGACACCAAAGTTTTAATGACTTTACCAATGATTTTAATAAATTTGTTAGTGTTTTTAATGAATAAATAATTCGGGACTCCTAAAAATTTTTAATTGCATTTTCCTTTGTGGAGTGCATTAGTCAATGGGCCACGCTTTTAAAAACAATGACATGGAAAGATTTTTCCATTTAAAAACAAAACAAAAAACTTCCAGTTTTATACACAGGCGATTAACTTGAATTTTTTTAGACTTGTTCAAAATAAGGATGTGGACAAATATGGTACTCATAGTTTTTACGTCATCACTTATTATTTTTACATCGATTATGCTATGATACAGTCCAAACGAATTTTCTACGAGAAAGGAATTTTAGCAATGCCTGATAACAGAAAAGGGAAATGCTTAAGTCAAACTACAGTTGACTTGATTGAAAAAATTTATAACAGCCACAAGTAATCCAGACCATGTTTGGCGCAGTATAGCCCAGATGCTCTTGCGCCATAAAAAAGCCAAACAAACAATCAATCCAGAACAATGGCTGAAAACAAACAAACAAAACCATAAGTATTACCAGGAATGTGCATATACAGAAGGGATTGATATTATGTAACCTATAATATACTCTTTTACTTTTCATTCAAACTCCAATTTCCTCAGGCAAATGTAAGATTTTCTAAGTTCTGCTTTTTGGGACCAAAATGGTGTGTTTTGACTGGATCTTCAGGTACACATTTGGTGTGTGCGTGTATTCATACAAAAGACCAGAATATCATACTTTTGCTTCATGCCAGTCATATTATAGAAGAGTACCATGGGCTTATTAAATATTTTGTCTGTTGCAATGACAGTGGAAATTGCATGTTGCACCATTGTGCCGATTGTCCAACCAGTGAAAGTTTGCAAAGGATACTGAAAGAAAAGTTTAAGTATGAGCTAACTGATGCGATCAAGTATTATCAGCGGGTTAGCACCGACCATACTGAAATGTTTTTATGCGCATTGTTATTTTTGATGAATGTATAACCACCTTAATTAAAAGTTTGGAAAAACTCATCCCTCGTTCTTCTATTACAAAAGCTGTCTACCTTTTCCTGAAAAAAAAACAATCTTGGAACACACAAGGCTATTGTCCTTCTGGATTCAAGCAAAAACTTCAGTTTTGTTGTTCAAGATGAGGCTCAAGGATATCACTGTACAAAAGCAACTTTCACTGGACAAAAGCAACTTGTACTGCACATCCAGTTGTTATATTCATGGTCTCTTACTATAAATTTCGCAGTTTACAATCTCTGCATTTTATATGATG
This sequence comes from Dysdera silvatica, assembly GCA_006491805.2. Lineage (NCBI taxonomy): Eukaryota > Metazoa > Arthropoda > Arachnida > Araneae > Dysderidae > Dysdera > Dysdera silvatica. The sequence goes on from QLNU02015003.1 coordinate 3,007,832, forward strand.
ATTTGCAACATGTTACTTCTTTATATTGGACACAGTGGGAAGTCACAAAATTCATAAAAGGGAGGATTTGTGCCATAACGAATATTCATTACTTCAGTGACAGCTGTTTTGGCCAATATAAAAATTGCAAAAATTTCCTCAACATGTGTCATCATGAAGACTTCTCCGTTACAGCATTATAGTCTTTATTTGCCATCATCCAAGATAAATCATCATGTGATGGCATTGGTGGGACAGTCAAACAACTGATAACTAAAGGGAGTCTGCAGAGATGTTTTCCAGATCAGATTAATTCTGTACAAGAAGCATTTAACTTTTGCAATTTGTACATGCAAAAACTTTTGACTTCAGGCTTCATGGTTCCCACTCTTTTGTCCTGATGAAATTCAATGACTTTTTAAGGAATTTTCAAGGACCAAATGACGTTTTTCAAAGACCTCACATTGTCAATCGCAATGTACATAAAAATTAAAAATGCAAGACATTATAAGCATAATATTGAAATAGTGTTTAATTATGTTGCTCCTTTTCAACTTGGCACACTGCCAGCAAAAGCTACCCTTTTTGCATCCCTTATATTAGTCACGTTCAGTGGGCGGGGGGAGCAAGGTTCAAAGCACTACTGGCTTTGTTCAGGGGGAAAAAAAAAGAAATACCCCCTTTTTTTTTTCTTTTGCCAAAACTTGAGAAAAATTGAAAGACTTTTCAAGGACCAATCGCACTTTTGGCAGTTTTCAAGTAATTTTCAAGGGCCCCTACTTTGCAAAAAAAAAAAAAAACCTTTCAAGGACCATGGGAACCATGGGCTTCTCTTAAACCACATTGTACAAAAAGGGGGAAGAATTTGGAAGATCGATTTTCAAAAGCAAAAACTATACCTGGAACACAAGAATTTCACCAATTCATTCCACTTTGAGAATATATTACTCACGATGAATAATGTTTATACACTTTCAGTTTTAACGACAAGTTTAATCTATTGCTTGTCTTCATGTCACAAGTGACCGTACGAAGTCACGTAGCTTGTGTATACGACGAATGGTGTTTGGGGGGGAGGAGGATGGTACAGAAACTGCATCATCAGGAAAAAGATACGTAGGGTGCTCAAAAAGTTTTTAGACACAGCTAAACTTATTGAAGAAAATGCAATGTTCGTGCACCATACACTAGCTCATTAAACTACACCAGGCGACTGCACAATACAAGATGCATTCTTTTTCTGCACGTATTCTTGAATGCAGACAAAGTACAGTCATTCAAGCAGTGACAATGGATTTGGATAGAAGTGTATTTCGAGCTATACACGTAATCAGGGCTGCCACACAAATCTATATTGAAAGTAGTTGCTTTAGTAGCCTAAACACTTATAAATAGTTGCCTCAAGCAAAAAATTTAGTCACAAAAATAGTTGTCTTCCAACAAAAATTTAGTCGTTAAAGAAGTTGCCTTATGCAAAAATTTAACAAAATATGTTAATTGCATGCTTGACTAAATCTTAATCGATTTCCAGTCGCTAATTACAGTAAACTATACACAACACATTAAAGTTTGCATAATAAAATTATGATTTAAGACTAACATTCATTAACACAAACCCCAAAACCATTTATAACTTAATTACAATAAATTTACAAATATAGAAACTATATTAAAAAACGCATTTCTTTACACTAAAAACTTGAATTTAAAATTCCATTTATCCTTTTCACTTCATTATAAAAAGCATTTAACTATATAATTGCAAAGCTGATGCTTCATCTTCTATTCCATTTAAAGTGTGTATGACTATATATAAGGGAAAGGAGACTCAGTATAATAAAAATTCCTTACAGATTGGATAATTTAGCTAAAAACTTTTTTTTTCCAAGTTTTAGTTATATATTTGGCAAACATTTTCTCCTGAGAAATATATGGGCTATAATTTTCTATAAATTATATTAGTTTTGGTGAAAAATGGTAAGTTTTGTAAGAAGTTTAGTCAAAAGTACAAGTTTTTCAAAATTTTCAGTATGCAATGTGGTCCAAAAAGCACAGTTCAGGAAAATTATTTTAATAAGCTATTTATTATAACAATGAATTTCAAATTTCCCTAACTTACGCCTTTGTATTTCAAACTTCATGGACTGTTCCAGGTTTTTCAGATCCATAGACACCCTGTCAACACTAAACAAGATAATACAAATAGACCGCGGTCAATCATTAAAATTAGTAGGTTTCAAATTTAAAATCAAATATAATTTTAATTTAACACATAAAATCTATTTATAAGTCAAATCTCCTTTTCTCGATAAAATCGAATTTCGTGGACAATACAATCCCATCTCCAGAATTTTGGAGATAGCTGGTTAAAAAAAATTTAATGAAAGATCGCTAGAGGGCACTATGGAAGCTGTTTTGTTCCTTTTATTAGAGACACGAAGGTCAGCCGAAAACCTTGCACCCTCATCACGAAATTCCTAAAAAATGTCACCAGGGACACACCTTTACCAAACGATCTCTCTCCTTCCATCAGCAGGATCAAACTATGCAGACCATGTGATCGTAGTTCCAAAACTTTGGGTGGTAGACCAGTTTTTAAACAAAAAATAACAAAATGCCGCCAGGAGAAGATTTATTTCCATTACCACTTTTTACTGTATAATTACGTCGATCTGTACTCCTCGGGAAAAACGTTCCCCACTCTACTCCCCCCATATCATCCCTTAACATCGAAAAAAGCAGTTTCATCATTAAATTTATTTATAAACATGTCATTATTTCACCTCATAATGCACACAAGGTAATCATAAATGTTGTACATCCCCCCCCCCTCCCCCACAGCGTGCATTGCTAGCGGCTGGGATTAAGTTTTAAGTATTGCACCTTAAAACTCGTTAGTATTCTCTTCCATTAATCCAATATCTAAATTTTGTGCCCGTCATACCCCCATGCTACTGCCCCTCCCCCCCATGTACAGCGATTTTCCATCACAAAACTTTTTTTTTGGGGGTGGCTAGCGTAACTTAGAAATCCTGATAGGATGACTTACCCTTCCGAACGACTTTTCTGTGTGTGTGTGTGTGTACACACATACGCACAGAGAATAAATCTCTCTTTGAAGAACTTCTAATTACGAAAAAAAATATGTAGTTGAACTTCACTGCACGGCCACTTGTTAGCGCCTTGTAGCTAGACAGGTGAAGGGATTGATTCATTATTAGAAACACCATTGTGCCTATCAATAAAGAAAGCTTTGCCATCTCATGCGAAATTTCCCTTTCAATTAACAACGACCAGGGGGTACTTTTAGGGGACTTGTTTCTGATCCTTTCGAAAAACTATGCTCCCCCTTATCACTATATTATGTCTGTAATCTAGTAACACAATAGCAAAATGGACGTACTTTTGTTTTTAATGCATTGGGGATATTGGGAAATTCAAAATTTAACAGTTTTGAAATTTTTTGTATTAGTACCCCTGTTCAGCCGCCACCCCCTCAAAATGGCTAGTTTTCTAGAAGAACCGATGGTGGCCGCCTTAGAGGAGTTTCACTGTACATATTATGATGAAAGAGAGGTGGACACTGCCGTACTCAAGGTACAGGATGAGCATAAATTATTGAGCGCATTACAGAGTTCCATAAAACAAAAGCAAAGTAATGTACTTACATGTTTAATGTTTTATTGACAAGCATATTTCAAACACAAACGGTTTTATGTTACATGTTCAATAAGTTCTACATGAGCTCCATTTGTCACACATAAAATATTGAGCCTGTATTCAACTTCATGCCAAGCGTTGCGGAGCATCTCAGCCGTTATTCCTCCAATAACCGAGGTGATTCGTCGTTTTAGTTCATCAATATAGCGAACGTTTGTTGCGTAAACCCTGTCTTTGACAAACCCCCAAAGAAAAAAATCTATATCGGGTGATCGCACAGGAAAAGGAATCTGTCTACCTCGACCAATCCATCGTTGGGGAAATGTTTCCTGCAGGTAGTCTCGAACAATGGTACCCCAATGTGGTGGTGTCCATCTTGATGGAAGTAAACTTACGGCTGACGATGTTCTATCTGAGGCATAGCGTAACACTGTAACAAGTCGAGATACACACCACTTATTACTATGGGCTCATGGGGAAAAAAAAACAAAACCCGGCCCTATCACTTCATCCACACCAAATGTTAACCTTTGGACTATCATTTTGGTATTCTCTTACTACACAAGGATTTTCTGACCCCCACACATGGCAATTATGACGGTTCACATTTCCAGAAACATGAAACGTTGCTTCATCCGAGAAAATGACTTTCGATAAAAAAGAGTTCTCTGTCAATTTCGTCAAGAATACGTACGGCAAAGTCAAAATGTGTAAGTTTAGAGAGAACAGGGGTTTCACGGGAGCATACTGTTCCTGGAACAGTGATCAGTCGGTAACAGATGATTTTTAACAGTTACCTTAAATAACTCCCATCCCTATTACTTATAAATTCCACTTCACGTTTTAAAAATATTAATGTATTTAAATTACACAGAAATGTCAATGTACTTAAACCATACAAAAATACTTACAATTTTTTGTTGAAGTTTTCACCTTCGGAGAATTGAAAGCTCACACTAACAGGTACGGCTATAATTTATATATATATTGATTCGATTTTATAGAAATCGTCTAAACAGAAATTTAGAAAATACAAATATCGGAACAACCCATGCAGTCGACAAAACACAATTTATAAGGATCAGAAACTCTGTGTTGCCACATCTGTAATAAGAAATTTTTGTAGCAACAAGCATGGAGGTACAAATAAATAAATGGAGTGCACTTCCTGTCGAGTTTGACCAACAGGCCGAAATCCATAATTTTCCATCATTTCTTAACGCTAAACATTGAGGACCAAATTTACTTCTGTTTTTGGGAAATGCAAACTTTACAAGGATTAAATTATACTGCTATGCTTGTCATGTATGTTTGCATCCTTTTTTTTATTGAACATTTTCAGTCATATAAATTGGATACATAGCGCAGTCTCAAAAATCCCCCGAGTAGTATGGGGTATTTGATGAAGCGAGGATGGTTCAAACACGGCCAACTAGATTACTACAGGCCCGCTCACGTGAATTTTAAGGGTGTCCCCACTTTCTGTTGGAGTAATTACTGGGGTTGTTCATAGGGGACGCCAAATGACAGGTACAAACATGCCATATGCTTTCATGTGTTTGCAGCAGTTAACCGAAGATTAAAAAGGGTTTCTGGGTTTTCTATAATTTTTACATGATATTTATTTGTGATAATAATGGGAGTATATTATTGTGTTCCATTTTGTAAATCGCAGTAAGGAAAAAGTAATGTATCCTTTCACGAATTTCCAAGTGAAGAAACCCTTCGAATACAATGGATTACAAATATCTCACGTAAAGGTAATTTGTTTCCCCTTCATAATTTTACTCTGTAGTAGCTAAGCTAAGGTGCATTAATTGTTTTAAGTTCATCCAACATATTTATATCTGCAGTATTAGGGACACAGTAAGTGTTTATTCTGTATTTTATTTTTTCGGTGACATGCTGTTCTATTATGTAGTTTGTATTTTCAAGTAAAATTATTTTGGAAAGAATTGCTATTCATGAATACCTGATACTTTATTTTTATCATGCAGTGTATTAAAAATCTGACTTGTGTCAAAAGTTATTAGAAATTATGTATTATACATTGTGTAGTTATATCATCAGTTTATTGTAAATTCATGTGTTAATTTCATTAACATTCCATTAAAGTCTTTCCAAACAGGTGTCAAGCCTTCTAATTAATTCTTTATTTTATAATTAATTATAATAAAAATAATTAAATTATTAATTAGTTGATTTAAATTCTATATAATTCTATTTTATTAACCATTAAAATAAAGTCTGCTTTTATATGCATTTTGCAATTTAGCTTTCAGTGTAAACTATCAATTCATTATCAGTTATTAATCATGCCTGAGAAATCATTTCATCCAATAAACCGTCTTCGGCATAAAGTGAAGGTATGTGAGTTGAAATTTTATTACCCAAATTTGTTATGAACTGTTATCATATCACGATATCATCGTCGTTGGAAAATAAAATACGATAAATTTTTGAGAAAAAGGCAACCTATTTCTGTATGTAATCAGAAACTGGGCTATTAATTGGCATTTATAGTCTGTTAAATTGAGAATATTAACCCAGGTAGCAGGCGCCATCTGTCGGAGAAAAACTGCTTGAGAGAATCGCCACTGATAAAATTTGGGGACAGGTTTTCTATGGCGTTGGGCTCACGTGAGCGGGCCTGTAGTAATCTAGTTGGCTGTGGTTTAACAAATACTTGTTCTCCATCAGTTTTTCCTGAAAACACGAAAAGAGTGGCAACACTTACATATAACCTGGCGATTGATGAAAGACGTTTTTTTTTGCCGGCTTGTTTCTAAAGTATTAAACTTTTCTAAAATGTATTTTTCAAAATTTAGGCCCATGCGTAAAGTCTAAGCAAAAGAAAAGTTTATCGCGTATTTTCTACAAAACATCTGACTGGTGCTGAAATACTACGGCTGAGATTTCGTCTCGTGATGTTGCGTCCAATTGGAATGCCATATTCAAGACTTATTTTTATAGACATTATTCAACGAAGCTGAAGATTTTTTGTCCGTGTGTTTTCTATAGGACATATAACTCGTGTGATGAACTGTTAAGTCAAACTCTTTGCGAATTACCGTATTCCGGACAAGTAGGTCGCAAATCAAATGGGGGGGGGTCAAGTCGCTTTAAGGAAAAGTCCATTTCAGAAGACCATGTTTAGGAACTTTCACAGACTTATAAACATTTCCTGTTAATGAACTGTTTTTCAATTTGTAGTGTCTGAACTCCTATAAATTTGCAATTACAAATATTGAACTTCAGTTTAACATAGCGTTATCGCCGGCCATAAGGCTTCAAGAAACGTTTCAAGCTGAATTGAATAGTGGATGTTAGATTTTGTGACTATTACTGCTTTTATGATGCTAACGAACACTGAATATTAAGCACGAGCCCAGTATTAGATTACTTCTAACTGTGATGGTGCAGCATTTACCTTGTGTCAGCGTGTGAAATTTTCATGAATGTTAGACCTTTGTAAATATTGAAGTGTTTTCAGTACACTAAATTTAACTTTTTACATTTCTTCCCCAGTAAAACATAAAAGAACTAAAATTCTAAATTTAATCTTCGATTTTGATAATATACCCATGAAATATTTCGTTTTTAATTTAGTTACGTTGTCACTGTATAACAATATCATCCCTTGTTCGCCAATGGCGCCAACTTCCTGCTTTCACGATTTCCCTTCTGTGATATGATGGATTTGGATTAGTCCAGAATGTTTAGAATGCATTAAAAAAAAAAAGACGTATTTGTGGAAGCTTTCCTTAAAAATGTGGCCAAAGTATAGATGAATCGCATGCTTGCTTCATCATCAAAGGCTAGTCGACCTCTTTCCCCAATTACATCATTGTGATTTGCCATTTTGCCACTTTATTTCCTGGTGCTACTGCACAATCCATCCCCTACTGGGAAGTGTTTCCAAAATGTATGGTAACAGTGACACTGTCCTGCCACCATATTGTTTACATCATATTACGTGTTTCGATTCAGCAAAGTTAAAAAAAAAAGGCGGTACTAAACTTATTGCTCTTCGTGGTCAGACGTGTGTGATGGGAATATTGTTTCTTTGAAGTATAAATTATCGTTTTCCTTATTTCCCTCCCTTCTCTATCATTTGCATTCTCACCACTTTTCTGCAACTTCACTGAAAAGCATCATCCAAACGAGGCCTAGCCCAACGATTTCATATGATCCTTTCATACCGAGACAGAATCCCTCTTTTGTGGCCCAGTCCAGCAAACTTCTCTTTCCTTTCACACATAATTCCATAACAAAAAAATGTCAACCATTCAGACATAATACAACTCACTACGACAGACACAACACAGCCAAAAGAATGATGAAACACGTGAAAATGCCCTTACAAGCTCAGAAGACAATGTACGTGTAACATCACAAGCCAATCTACAGCATTTTTCGACTCATTTCAAGAGGAGAGAAACACTAGGGCACAGATTCTGCAGTGTCACTTATTTCCGCCTTCCTCAGGGCAGTGTCTTGAGTGCTACACTCTTCATTCTAAGGCTCAATAACATCATCAAAAAGGTCCCACACACTGTACAAACATCACTATACGTTGACGATCTCCAAATCTCTTGTCAATCCCGTGACATGAGCAGGCTAGAAAGGCAGTTGCAAATTGCCCTCAATAACATCACTAACTGGACAAATGAAAATGGCTTTACTTTCTCAATAGAGAAGACGGTTTGTGTCCATTTTTGTTCAAGAAGAGGCTTACATCCAGAACCAGAACTCTATTTGGGAAATCATCGTATTCCAGTTGTTCAAAAGGCAAAATTTCTTGGTGTGTTATTTGACCATAAACTTACCTTCAAGCCACACATTCAGTCTCTTAAAAACAAATCCATAAAGCCCTTAATATCTTCAGAGTACTCTCCCATACATCCTGGGGAGCAGACCGTTATTCAATGCTTCGTCTGTATCGTGCTCTCATCCGCTCCAAACTGGATTATGGCTCTGTCATTGACGCCTCCGCTCGACAATCCATCTTGAAAGCTCTTGGCCCTATTTGCCATCAGGGTCTCAGACTGTGTACAGGTGCATTCCGTACCTCACCAGCTTTAAGTCTTTATGTGGAAGCCAACGAACCATCTTTAACATCAAGGCATATGCAGCTGTCTCTTAACTATTATACAAAACTTAAATCACTGCCCACTCACCCTCTTAGGGATGTCATTTTCGAACCTCGTTCCACCTTACTTTTTAATGCTCGCCCTTCATGCACCCCTTCCTTTGGTATTCGGATGGATAGACTAACCAGAGAATTGGGTATAGATTGCCGGAGTATTGCTCCTTCTCATACTCATTTCTCTCCGCCATGGGTCATACCTGCCGTGGACATCCATTGCGATCTGGTTAACCACAGCAAAAGCACTACACCTAATGCTTATTACCAGCAGTTATTTTCTGAATTTCGGGATCATTTTCAAGACTCCAATTTCATTTTTACAGATGGGTCCAAAACTGAAACAAATGTAGGTTCTGCATTTGTCATTAACAACAGTGCCATTGCAGAAAAAATCCCCCCATCATACTCCATTTTCACAGCAGAACTTTATGCCATTTCCATGGCACTTGCGTATATTTCAACTCATAGCTTAACTCATTGTATCATCTGTACCGATTCTCAGAGCTCTTTAAGAGCCCTGGAATCTTTTAAATATGCACCTCATCCTATTTTATCCAAAATCCATTCACAACTGCAGCACCTGCACAATCATTCCAATATTAAATTCTGCTGGATCCCTGCTCACATTGGTATCAAAGGGAATGAGGCTGCTGATGCAGCTGCAAGGGCAACGAACTCACCACTTGCTTCTAGCCAACTTCTTCCTTTCTCTGACCTGAAACCAATTATCAAGACCTGTGTGAATCAAAGGTGGCAAGAAGAATGGGATCATCAAACCAATAACAAATTGAATAATATTAAACATACAATTGGTAACTGGCCCTCCTCATACCGTAAAAATCGGAAAGAGGAGGTTCTCCTTGCTAGACTTCGCATTGGGCATTCCCATCTCACCCATAGACATCTGTTGGAAGGAAAACCAGCACCAATTTGCCAAGTGTGCAATGAACCCATGAGTGTTTTACACATTTTAACTCAATGCCCCTATTATAGACTTGCCCGCACTCTTACTTTTAACTCTTCATCACTGTCTGACATTTTAAATGACCATGCTGACCATACGCACGTTTTTAAATTTTTAAAAAGTACTGGCTTTTACTACAGTCTTTGATTTTACCATGTTTGGCGCAGTATAGCCCAGATGCTCTTGCGCCATAAAAAAGCC
>QLNU02015003.1:3017884-3035822 GCA_006491805.2 Dysdera silvatica
TATAAGCTCAATTCAAGATCGTTTTGGAAATGACAATTTAACACTATCACAAATTTATAGAATGAAAATATACCTTGCTAATATGGGGAACAGAATTCAATAGCTAAATACTATTAAAACACAAATGCATGAGAAATTTTTAAAACCCAGGTCCAATAGAGGTCTAGTTCATGAAGTTGATGTACAAATTTGAGCTCTTGATGTTGCGAAAAAAATTTTTTTCAAATTTTATAGCATCTAATAAGTTTTTGGCGTCTTTTAAAAAGAAATTTGGTAAAGTTGGACTAAAAATTACTAAACTCGTTATGAAAGTAAAATTACAAAATGACGAACAAATAGAAAATGCAGCCATTGCATTTCCACTTCAAGCCTATGAAAAAATGCAAGATTATTTGTAAAATTATATCTTAAATAGTGATCAAACAGGCTTTGCTAAAGAATTGACACCATTTATGCACTCTTTCGCCGAAAGGCGTACAACACATTTACAGTGTTGTTGAGAATAGTAATGCAATTTCGCATTCGTATACCGTACAATCCGTCATCGTAATTTAGAGTGGTACAATCTTAGCAAAATTTTTACTCGTACACCAAGAAAACACAGGTACTTTTGACCCTCATGTTCGACAGAAATTATTCAGCCAACCACCAAACGTAGTACTTATATACACAAAAAGTGGGAAATCTTCCACAGATATTCATGAATCATTTCTAAAAGAAATAATAAAACCCCAATTAATAGATCAATATGGCGTAATTTTATTAAATTGCTGGACAGGACAGAAAAACGAGGGGAAAAAATCAATTTGGGAGATAAATCGTCGCTTGGATTATTATATATACCTGCAAGTACCACTCCATTAATTCAACCTTGCGATGGAATATTTTCAGGCAATGGAAATATTTCACAAAAATTGTCAGATGGTATATTGTAGTTCAGCATTTGAATGACATTAATTTACACGAAAGAAATACCATAACAAAATTACATTCATTAATCATTAATACACAACCAATTATCAGCTCCAACGTTCAGTGACGTGATTAAATATGCTTGGTATAAGAGCACATAACCAGTTCTCAAACCAAATACATTTCGTAATGTCAAACAAGTGTATTTCACTTTTTCCAAAAATTCATGTTACACATTAAATTGTGAAAATCCCTCGTTTATTAGTTGCAGTCATTGTTCAAACCCAATTTGTTTTTTGTATTTTCTTGTTCATTTTCATACACATTTTTAACTTTTAATAAAGCCAAGTAGGTGTATTTTTATTAAAGCCAAGTATGTATATTATTTTTTAAAGCAAAATAAAAGCTTTTTATAACTAAAACGAGACATCTATCCACTAATAATAAAGGTCTAAATATTTTTGTGAATAAATGCATAAATTCTTACGAATCAAAATCGATAATATTTTTATTGCGAATGAAGGATTGTTTATTAATTCTAGTTTGGTGACATCACTTCAAAACCATCTTGCCATTCCTGCTGTTAATAAAAAGCGCATCAAGTCAAATTTGACAAAAATAACCTTTTCTCGCCAAATTTGATGGGACTATAATTCACCCCCATGGGGGATTTAGATTAATTTTTTTTTTAAGTTTCTTATTGTAACATTTATACTTTATTATAAAACTAAAATGAAGCACGTTTTCGATTCTCACTTCGTGTACTCTCCCTATTGGTCTCTGTTGTGTTAAGGGTTAAGTAGTTAATGTTAAAGAAGTGAATAATGTGTTTAATATCTTCATTAACTATTGTGATTAGGTTGTTAATATCAGTATGTTTAGAGAAGATACTTGTGTCATCAGCGAAGCAAATTGGTTCGAAGGATGTTGGTAGATGAAAAATGTTATTGACATAAAAGTTAAATAATAATGGTCCAAGAATAGATACTTGGGGCACACCACATAATGAATCGTGAAGTGTAGAGTGGCAGCCATTAATGTAAACATATTGTTTATTAGTTAAGTAGTTTTTGAAAAGGGTATTGCAGGGGCCACGGATACCAGCTAGACTAAGCTTATATAGTAAACGTTCATGGTTAATTGTATCAAAGGCCTTCGACAGATCAAAAAACACACCAACTGCTGCTTGTTTAGAATCCAGAGAAGAGTAAATAAAATCTGTAACTGCAATTAAAGCCTGTTCCACTAACTTACCCTCCATAAATCTAAATTGGTTTTGATAAATGATTTTGTTTAATGAGAAAAAAGCTATATAATCTTTTATAGAGTATCTTTTCAAAAATCTTGGCAAAAACTGTCAATATTGATATTGGTCTGTAATTGGCAATCTCATATCTATTTTCTTTTTTAAATACAGGTGTAACTGCTGAAATTTTAAGATCTTGTAGAATAACACTTGTGGAAATAGATTATAAATGTGGGTGAGAGGCTGCAGTATAATATCTGAAACATATTTAATAGCAGCCGGGTGAATCTGATCATATCCAGTGCTCTTATTGGGGTTAATTTCCTTTATTAGTGTAGCAATTTCAGCGGGTGTAACTGGTGAAAGAAATAGAGAATCTTTAATGTCATAGTTGTAGCATCTACTATTCAGATGGGACATTGTATTATGGGTCTATGCCAATTCAAATGGAAAATCGGTAAAGCAGTTATTGAAGGCTGTAAGTACAGCGAAAATCGGTTATAACGACCTCCAAGGGACCGTGCAAATTCAGTCGTTATAAACGATATCTTTTTAAAATCATAGTAGCCTATAGTAATACATTCTAAAGTTCCATGTATTATTTTGACAGTAAAAAGTATTAAACTTTTTGGTTTCAAAATTAAATAAAAATATACTTAATTATAATGAATTTGATTTCAGTTTATATTACGTTATAGCCAAACTAAGTACATAGTACTTTCTTAGTTTTTAAATTGAAAAAATTGTAGAAAATACTAAAGTATATAATGTAGAAAACAAATGTAATGAATAATATTAATTATATTATACTAATGACTTCAGAACAGTGACAGTTTAAGAGTTTTGTGGGCTCTACACTGAAAAAATAGAATAGGCCCCTTAAGAATATGACCCTCGTGATATTCAATTAATAAATCACTTTTTAAGTTTATTATCTTTAATATTCAGGTTTAGCAGTAATAAAAATTTCTCGGACATTTGTAAATAAACAAGATTAGAATAACGCTTAAATTTTGTAACTAACTTTAAATTTTAATAACTAACCCACATGGTTCTGCTTTATGACTGTCAAGTCGCGTCGTTATATCCGATACGAATTTCCCTACTTAGAATCTACGTAGACTACAAAATCGCCGTCGTTATAGCAGGTTTCGTCGTTATATACGATGTCGTTATAACCGATATATTTAGTATGGAGTAGAATAGCAAACCAAATTTCTTGTAAAAATTCCATCGTTATATGCGGTTGGTCGTTATAAACGATTTTCACTGTATTTGATTTTGATTGGTAATGGTTTGATTCTCAAATAACAAGGCTACTAATTGAGTTTTTAGATGCTTTAGTTCTACCAAGAAGTTCATTTAATCCCAACCAAATTTTTTTTTGATCGGAGCCATTAAAGAATTTTTCGAGATCGATTCGTTTTGCTAGTTTGTTTTTTGTTTAAGTTATTTCAAAATTTATAAAATGCAGTTAAGTGATTAGATGATTTGTATTGTACGAAGCCTGAGAAAAGTATTCTTTTTTTTTTTATTTCTTTTAGAAGAAACTTAATCCATGGTTTTCTGATCTGCTTACTTCTTTCAATATTTTTAAAAATGAAACATTTGTTGTATATATTGGTAAAAGTTTGAATAAATAGATTATAAGCTCGTTGAGCATCATTCGAATTAAGTAAAGTGGTCCAATTGATTTTTGTTAATTCTGATTTAAATAAGAATAGGTTACTTTCCGAGAGATTCCTTATCAAAAATCAGCTTCCAAATTTATTACGATGAAAATCTTGAATATTATTAGTTATAAAGATAGGTAGGTGATCACTTATATGGTATGTGAGTACTCTTGAAAGGTGTGGATAAGTATTAGTTATACAGAGGTCAATCATAGTTTGGGAGTGAGATGTTATTCTAGTAGGGGGACATTGATTGTAAAATGAAAACCGCTAGTATGAACTATATCTTCTAAATTTTTAGTATTAACGTTTTGGTTTTAACTCATGTCAATATTTAGATCACCAAGTATAATTAATTTCAATTTTTCAGTGTTAACAAAATCCATAAAGGTCTTTAAGAAAGTTAAAAATTCCGCAATGTCATCATTCGGTGGTCTATATATTGTAGAAATAAGGATTCTAAAAAGATTTTATGACTATGATTTCAATGTATAGAAATATTCCACTCCAATGATTATAATTTGAATATGAGATTGATTGATGCACATAAATCGCCAGTCCACCTCCGCGACCATTCTGGCGGCATTCAGTAACTAGGCTGTATTGAGCTATATGCAAAAAATAGCTAGGTTGAAACCACGTTTCAGTAATATAGATAAAATGAGTAATATTTTTTAGTTCATTCAATAAATCATTAAGAAAATGAATTTTATTCAAAAGGCTGCAGGTATTTATATGTAGTGAGAATAAGTTATTTTGGGAGGATTGAGTAAAAATTACTTTTGAACGTCGGAAATATTGACCACATAGGTTGCTGGTGCTATTTACAGGTGCGGAACCTATCATAATAATTAAAAAAATTTAGAATAACAATAGTATATAAATTAGAAAAACAAAACCTTGACAAAAAATAAATAAAATAAAATAAATAAATAAAATAAAAAATGTATAAAATAAAAATTAATCAGGAACCAAAAGGTAACACAACAATAAATAAAGAATTAGTAAGTGTATGGGTGCATTATACAGGGTATAAAATGAAACAGATGTTTAATAGTGTAAGAAATAGATAGCAAAAGGTATAAATAAATCTGTAAAAAGTAGAAGAAAGTACACAAAACTCAAAATGAATATTAGTGGAGGAATAAATTATCTACCAAAAGTATCGAATATATAGTAATTATATATATATATATATATATATATATATATATATATATATATATATATATATATATATATATATATATATATAAGATTTTCAAAATAAATTATTATCAACTTGATCAGGCAATAGAATGGGATAATATAAGGAATGAGAGAATAATAATCTATTCAAACATAACACTCTAATTATAAGCCATAAAGAGTGAGATTAGCTTGACTAAATGGAAATATTGCTAAATCGCAATATAAAATAAGCAATATTTATTTCATATATTAATAAATCTAAACAAGTAATTTTGAGGATGAATATGTCAAAGTAAAGCCCAACAAATCGAAGAATATGTTAGTTGGTTGGTTAGCTGGCCATATCTATATGGCGCAAGGCACCAAGGGTTGTTCTGCACCAAACAAGGTGAGATCGAAGAATAGAACATGATATGAATATATTGATTTGCATATATAAATAATGTACCAACCAAAAATAATAAAGAATAATTGCTACAATAAGACCATGGAAAGCATTAGAAATAACGGCAACAGTAAATAAATAATAATAATGTAATTATTTTTCTATTCCCTTAGGAAAATCCAGAAATATTCATAATACACAAATAATGATACAGTAAATATTAGTACATCAGGAAGACAAGGATGAACAAATAGTTTACTTGGTTTTGTCATTATGCAGGGGCAGCAAAGGCCACACTGCAATACTTTGATGTGTAAATAAAGTACCAAACAAAATAATAAGTAAGTACTACAATAAAAATATGAATATATATATAGAGTAATAATAGTATATAAATAATAATGCATTTTTCATTTTATACGTCCAAAAATATCTATAATATACAATAATAATTCAGTAGATAATGGTGCTGCTTGTAAGTCAAAAAGATGAATAATTAGACAATTAGTTTGGTTGTGTTATTATGCAAGGATAGAAAAGGCCATACCACATATTGACTTGGCCTATAAATAATGTACCAACCAAAAATAATGAACGAGTACTACAATAAAATCGTGAAAAGATTAGAAAATAATGGTAATAGATATATAATAATAATGTAATTTTTTGATTGGTCCAAAATGTCTAAGATACACAATAACAAAACATTAGATATTGGTGACGTCTGAAAGGCATAATGATGAATGAGTAGTTGGTTTTATCACTATGCAAGGACAGCAAAGACCATGCTGCAATATTGATTTGGGTATGTAAAAATGGTTGGTCGTAATTTTATGGCACAAGGACAGCAAGGGTCATTCTGCGATGGATATACAAATAAAACACCAACCAAAAACAATAAAAAGTGTGTACTACGATAAAGCTATGAAAAACATGGAAAATAATAACAGTAGATAAATTGAATTTGTGTAATTCTTCTTCCCTTCTGGTAAGCTCAAAAATATGTTTAATGCACAGTAATAATGCAGTAGATAATTGTAAAGTCTGTAAGACAAGGAATAACGATTATTCAGTTAACTGGGTTTTGTTATTATGGAAGGATAGCTATGCTGCATCAAACTTAGTCAAACTAATATTGAGATAAATATCAGCCTAAGATATATATAAATATAGCCCAGCAGATCCAGGCGGACAGGAGGCACTCAATGGTGTAAGAAAATCTGATGCAATGAAAAGAACAGTAGAATAGGAGCAAAATTTTTGGCAACAATCTCTATGAAGTCTTGGCCAACATTTTCAATTTTTTAAATTTCTTTATATGAATAAAGATACGATAAAAATTACTTGTCCGGGTTTTTTCTATCACCAATTGCAAAAATTACAGGTTCGACAATATTTTCCGTAAGGGCATCCAATTCCCACATTTGAGTTTTAGTTTTCATTACGTGATCGATGCAATTCCTCCAAGCATGCTGTGTGACTCTATCGATGCCTTCGAGTGTCAGTTTCGAAACTTGATTCTTTTTAAACGTTTGGTTTTGACCAGCAACGTAGCCCTTCACTTGACTACAAACCAATTCAATAGGATTAAGCTTACAGTGATAGGGGAGTATGCGGAGGACAGTGTGCCCACTTTCAGCAGCTATTTCGTTAATGTGATAACTTGCGTAATTCTTACGGACGTCGTTTACTAAATGTAAAAGTTCGGCCTTCAACATATCGCAACTCCATGGAAGGTTTGTGGTTGTCAACCAAGCTTGAATATCGGCTTTCCGTGTAGATGTCGATATAATAGTTTCAACCAATACGCTATGATATGAGGCGTTATCGAATACAATGACGCTATTCGACTTCACGTTGGCGAGAAATTTCTTCCTAAACCAATCCACATAATATTCCCCATTCATCTTCCCATGGTAATTGCCTTTTTTCTTGCAAGCTAAAAAAAATACCACAAGCACCATCTATAAAACCTTCCTCATTTCCAGCATGAACCAAGATATTTCTGAACCCTTTTCCGGATGGAGCTTTTAAGCCCAGTGAGAGGCCGTCCAAAAATGCCTGTTTCGCCGACTTGACAGTGGAATCTACCCGTACTTTTGTTTTGGTATGGCCAAAATTTACCCAAGTTTCATGGGTGTAAACGATGGGTTGATCTTCAGAACGAAAACGTTTGATGTCTCGCAAATAGCGATGACGCCAACACTGAATGTCATCGCGTTCTATCAGTGCAGACTCCCATTTTCGTTTAATAAACTGAAACCCCAAATCTATCAGTAGACGTCTTGCTGTACTAATACCGACGTTTGGCGAGTCACAATTTTCATTAATGGCAGCCATAACTTTTAGGTTTGTAGGAATTTCGTTCCTGAAAAAGAAAGCGTGAACTTTTCTCCGTACTGCCGATAATATAAATTTTCATCCTCGTATGCATTGCTACAGTTAGTGAGCGTTTTTTCCCCGGAGTTGAAAATTTCCCTTTATCTTTTAATTCAGCTTTCATTCTGTGTATGCTGGAAGGAGAAACCAGTTAAGCTGGAAACGATCGCTATGACATCATTGTCAGATTTTTTTGGGTAATCTTCACGTATTTTGCAAAAAACATTCATAACAACCTTATCGGAACTTCCAAGTGGTTTTCCAGCCTTATGCGGTTAAATGTAAAAGAATCATTATTCGATACAGGAGCAGTAGCCATCGTTACATGAATGCGAAGTCCGAAAGAAAGAACAGAGAATGAATCGTCTTCCCGTTTTGGGGTGGAGGGAAAGGGTTGCTGCAATTTTTATTTTCTCCAAATTGTGCCAAAACATGCTTTGACCCTATTGGATACCAAAGCGATGATGTAATAAACACATCTTTCCCTAAATAAAGACGAAATGTAATATTACTGGGTACACATTATATATAAAATTCTAGATTAATTATATAAATATGTTGTTTGCATTTGACGATGAATTTAACACAAAAATGCAGTACTTAACTGACGAACTATTTTGTAAGGGCGGAAGGTTACAAGGCATAGCCTTTCCTCCACTGTCAGGTTAAGTTGAACAGGAGTATAGTAGGTAATGTAAGTATATAGCCTATACTGCTATACTATATTTACTTTCATTGACATGTGGTTTTGTATATTAAAGTTTGTGTAAAAAAAATCTTTTCCTGCATTTTTTTCTTTCATTTCTATTTCCTTTGATTCTCTGGTTTTTTTTGTGAATAATGTCGACTTCAATGGGAGAAGGAGAAATTATACAGTTATTAGCATGTAATTTAAAGTGCTGACCAATACCTTTCGATGTCTATTGAGTTTTCATAATTTTGTATTAGAAAAATTTTCAAAGATTTTATTTCTTCATATAATGGCGCGATTTCACCAGAATTTGATAGTTAACATTTATAAAACTACGAACAACTCTAGTATAATTTATCAGAAAAGAATATCAAAATTTCTTAAGCTATATTAGCAAAAGCAGCGTCGAAGTTCCAAGTTGGCTTAAAAATGTTTTAATTTATTTTTCAGTTTTATCGGGAGGAACCGCAACCCTCCCTTTCTCTGAAGGCTAGCCAAGACTCCCCAAGCCTTCGGCAAGACCCCTCTCCAAAATATTAGGGCCTCGTAAAAGTGAATGGCCCAGAGCCCTGCAAAATCTAGGGCCGCTACTGCAACAGACCCATCAGATCAATTATTGAAGAAATGTCTTTTCTCCTCTGGAAGAAAATACTGAGGATACCAGACTGCCTTACATTTAGGAGACCAGCTACTATGGAGCATGATCGTAACCTTATCACTCAACATGGTTTTCTACAAAAAGTACTGACGCTGAAAGAGCAACTTGGCCCCCATTTCACACCAGAAAAACTTACCCTGGCAATAAATCCAATTGAAGCTAAATGCTTCAGAGTCGGTACTAGATTTGCTCAAGAAGTTCTCAAAAAAGACATCAATAAAGAAACTCTCAGATCATTGTCTTACGAGACAATTGACTCATTTTACCCTGAGTCGGGGTGGCTCCGAGTCTACACAGAAGGTTCCCAAATAGATGGCTGTATCAATGCAGGAACAGGTATTTTTTTGCAACCTATTTGCTGTCTATGCTACTGCGGGAAAACACAGAACTGCGTTTGACGGAGAAATTCAGGCCATACGAATAGCTCTTCTTCAACTGCAGTGCCGCCTCAATCAATTTTCAAGAGCAGTTATTCTCTTTGAGTCAAAGGCTGCTTTAATAGCTATCGACAATATCAGTGCCTTTCAGTCCTCAAATATTAGGAAATGCCGGTCTCTCCTTAAAAAATACTGACCTCTTCTTTCGAGCTCTTCAAAAATATGAGTTTCAAAGGCGAAAAATGCAGTGGAGGAAAGGTTTTCAAAGAAAGGCTAACCGATACGTTATATGTGAATATGATAGGCGAATTTTAAACACCTCTTATCATAGGTAAAGCTATGAAACCACGATGTTTTAAAGGGTTAATGTTAATGCATTGGACGTACAATGTCGGGCAAATAAAAAATCGCGGATGAACAAAGATTTAATGATTGAGTGGTTGTTAGGCTTTGATAGAAAAATGCAGCGAGAAAAAAGAGAAGTGATTTTAATTTTAGATAATGCTTCTTCTCATCCTGACATTGCTTTGGAAAATGTCAAATTAATTTTTCTTCCTCCAAACACGACTTCTGTTGGCCAGCTCTTGGACCAAGGCATAATTAAATGCTCCGAAACTTACTACCGTCAGTGCATTGTAAGACACCTTTTAGCAAAAATGTAAGACACTAAATCACCAAGCTCTCTTTCAAGAAGTGTAGGTAACTTACTTTTAAACTCAATATTATGAATTTCCTCTTCACTAAAAAAAACCACAGCTGTAACTGTAGGCGCTTGTTTTATAAAAGCAGGAATTTCCATCACCAACAAAGCCACTACAGAAACTGTTGATGATGACATTATGAAAATCTTCCTTGAATCTTATGAAGATTACACGTTAATAGGTGAACAATTATCAACTGAACATCAATCCACTAATGTTAATGACCTAATTGATGATGTCAGAAACTACAATACAGAACTGGATAAGGAGCTAGAAATTGCTGAAAGCGAAGAAAATATTATGAAAATAGTGTCTAAGAAAGAAGCCATTTAATGCATTAGTAAATTAAAAAATTATTTTTTTACAAAAAAAAAAAAATCGTGATGATCTGAAAAACACATTCGAATTAGGAATTCATGTGGAAGGGAAAATTGTAAAAATGTATAAAAAGCAAACCAAAGTTTCAGACTTTTCTTTTCAAAATAAATTTGTAATGCTGTACAATAAATGAAATGGATAATTAAACAGAGAGGTTGCTATAAAAGATGAGTGTTATTTATAAACGTAATATGTACTGATATATATTTACTACAGTTAATTAAATCAAACTTCATAAATGTTAAATTTCAACTTAAAATTTTCACGTATTTTTTTTTTTCCCAATAATGGACACTTCTTAAAAACGAACACTTTTCCGTTCCCCGTCAGTGTCCACTATTGAGAAGTTTCACTATATTCCTGAATGGCCCATAAACAGGGCAGTCGCTGAATTCCATCTAGCCACAGGCCATGACTTCCTTGCAAGGCACCTCCATCGCATTGGCATTTACTCCAACCCTTTTTATGTGCTGAGATCTGCATGAAAAAATGGACTTAGCCGGGGCCGTCGTTATACTTGATTGGGCCCACTACTGCATCGATTTAAACCCTCATGACGTCACTTGATGAGTCTTATTTTGTAAACCTTGTCTATGTATATACATGATTTGTTTGAAGTAAAAAACGTAATATATTCGAATTATTTTTTAGATATTGCTGTAGCTTTACATTGTGGATTGAAAAACATTTGGAGGTAAATGAGTTTTTAATGTATAGGTAATCTATGTCATAAGATTCATACTTGTATGAACCTTATACGTATTTGTTACCTTATTGTATATTTGTAAGTATATGACTGTGCTTTAATTTAAAGAGAAAGTTTTGTGACAGACAAACTTACTTGCCTCTTTAAACTATAAAATAATGTTTTATGACATTCAAAATTCAATTAATAATTGCTTTAAATGAAGGAAAGAGAAATAAATATCCGAAGAAATTATCGCTGCAGCGGTTGAAAACAAGTTTTGCGGATACAAATTTACGAAGATAGGTTTTCTTTTTAACTCATTATTTTCCAACGAGGTTGTTATGTACTTTATATCCTTAGTAATATGTACATTATAATTGCCTGCATGGTTATTTTTGGGAGGTCCCGCGTCATACTAGTATGATGCGACTAATTAACAATATACTATTTATTTATTGCAGGTTTCTTTGCTTGTAAATACAGGACCCCAGTAATCCGGCAATATATTTATTTACTGGGGGTTTCTTTGCTTGTAAATACAGTAAAACCCTGGTAATCCGAATTTCGCTTATCGGAAATGTTCTGAATCACTGTTTTTTTTTAAGTTGACACTCATTCAACATTTTAATTGTAAACCTAGTTGAACCCCGATAATTCGAACTTCGCATAACCAAAATGACCTATGCTATCGAATGACCGGTGTACTACCGTGTAAACAAGTGAAACATTACGCGAGCGTCCTTTTGAAAAAATAATATTGCAGGACATTTCGGATAAGCGAAATTCCGGTTACTGGGGTTCTGCTGCATTTACAAGTAAAACGTTGAACGAGTACCAATTTAAGTAATTACAAAAAACAGTATTGTAGGACATTCCAGATAAGCGAAGTTCGGATTACCGGGTTCTATTGTATTTACGAGCAAAAAAAACCGCCCCAATAAATAAATATATTATCAGATTACTGGGGTCCTACTGTATATACAAGCAAAGAAACCCCAATAAATAAATAGATTGCAAATTATAATATAGGTATGACGCGACGAATTGTGCTCACGACAAACTGTGTCCGCCACGAATTGCGCTCGCGGCGAATTGACGAGTAGCCTTTTTGTGACAATTTCACCCCTTTGTCATATTCAGGTATCAATGAAAAAATAAATAAATAATAATAATAATTTTGCATGAACGTCATTCAAAGATCTAACTTAAAATTTAAATTCTACATAATCAAATAAATAAATAGAGGGAAAGACAGACAGATGGAGTAAGTTTGTGTATGAAATTCATTCAAAGAGCTAAATTAGAATTTAAATTCTACGTAATTGGAAAAAAAAGGCTTAGAAAAATGTAACTTCTACGCACATTATTTATCGATTCCAAGACTCAAATTGCAACGTCACAAAACCGGGTGTCGGTCCCTAGACACCAAATTTTCATCAGTATAACGATAGCCCCGACTTAGCCCACCTACTCCACTGTCCTACGCTCACTACAGTTTCATCGTGGGAACGCAAGGAACCGAATGGACAACGGACTTCTTCTGTAACCACCTCGGGTTGGCTTCAGATGTCTTCTCCCAGCCATTAGAAAAAAAACAGTGTTTAGCGTTGAGAAATGGTGGAAAATCGGGGATCTCGGTTTGTTGGGCAAACTCGATAGAAAGTGGCTTCCTCGTTTCGTTTTTTACCTCTATGCTTGTTCCTGTAAAAGTTTCTTATTACAGATGTGGCAACACAGAGTCACCGATCCTTGTAAATTTTTTGTTGTGTGCATGTATCGTTCGGGTAATCGTGTTTTCGAAATTTCTGTTCAGGTGATGTCTATAAAATTTAACCAATAGATATAAATTATAGCCGTACTTGTCAGTATGAGCTTTCAATTCTCCGGAGGTGCAAACTTCGACACAGAATTGTAAGTATTTTTGTATGGTTTAAATGCATTGACATTTTTGTATAATTTAAATACATTAACATTTTTGAAACGCGAAGTGGAATTTATAAGTAAGGTCAGGGCCGGATTATCGCATGGACAAACAGGATAAATGTCCAGGGCTGGATTTTTTTAGGAGCCTGACACGACGAGGACTCAACGTCGCCTTCAAATTGTTGCGAATCGGACCTCATCATTAGGGCCGTAATTTTGTCGCGGCGCGAATTTCCGCGTGTTGTACAGATTTTGTGGTGACATTCATAGGCAGAAAGTTCATAAGCGGGGGGGTGGTATATAAAACTATAACTCATATATTCCTATGTTAAATGGCGCTAGTACAGATACTGTTCCATTTCGTTTTTAGTGGGAAGTGTTTCCAATACACTTGGCAACTTTGTCTTGGCTTGCCGCCATGTTGCTTACGTCTCAATACAGGCTCCGCCCCTTTCCTTCCTCCATCCTACACCCAGCCTGCACCCCTACACTCTCCCCTTCTAACCTCTCTTCACTCCTATTCTTCTAATCTCTTTCTCTCCTTCAACCCTACCCCTCTGCCTCATGTTTTTTCTCCTCCCCATTCCCCTCTCCACCTTTCAACCCTTATTTTCTTGGCAGTCTCTGTTCCCTTCCACTCCCTTCACCTCTTAACTTTTCCCCCCTGTTGGCTTACCCCTCTAATCCCTTTCCAGACCCAAGGTCCACCCCCTTCACCTCTTAACCTTTCCCTCCATCTCTTCCCCTCCCCCTGCTCCTTTTTCTCAGTGCAGCAAACAAAATAAAAATGGCATACTAACTTTTATCTGCCGGATAACTTCACCACTTTAACTATGCCATCATCCACAAGTGTACCCTGCAAACCGGGCCCTTCTACTCCAAACCAAACAAATCTTCTCCCACGAACCAATCCAACAACATTCCTCTTCCCTTTCAACCGCAATTGAAGAAAAAAATCCATATTGAAATGTTCCGACATCTTTCCAATCGCTGCAACATTTCCGTGACACAAGAACGATGAAGCAGCTTCAAAACGGCTTACCACCGCCACAGAGAAACACCGTATGATGCCCTATCCTGTGTGACATCACACATCACATATTAAAATCGCTGATGTCAAAACTCCGATTACAGCGATTTTCCTTCTCATTTCTAGGGGAAAATTGAACTGGTGGGACGGTATCTGTACTACCACCAGTGTTTCCAACACACATGGCAACAGTGTTGTTACTTGCTTCCATGTTTACTTCATGTTACAAGCCCTGCCTACTTCCACAAATTATATATACATTTATATTTAGTATTGTATCAAAAAACTAGAATTATCGAAAACATTATATCAAATTATAATACAAATTCAACAAAACATTGATTCAACATTTAACTGACTCAGGCATCGCACATCGAATGTAGGGTTTTCCCCCAGTTAGGCCTCTGTGATTCAGGTAAGTGTACTAATTGCATGAAAAATACTATTAACACTAATGCACTTAGAAATGACATCAATATTTTACATTATACAATCACTACATTGTCATCCACGTTAGGTCTAGCACACAATCTCATTTCCTCCTTGTAAATTGGGCACTCGGGCTACCACGCTATTAACGCTTCTTTTATAACCCATTCCACCACACTTCTTTCCCCCCTTAAAATTGCAAATTACAAAAAAAAAACAAGTCAAACATTTACATATAATAATTCCTATAGCTACAACGAAATAGTAAATACAGCCCAAATAATGTCAGTTGTCACGTCACTAAGTGAGTGACATCAAAACTCTGCCAACAGCAACTTTTCTACTCTTTTCTAGAGGAAAAAAAGCACTGAGGGGCACTTTCTGTACTGTCACCCAAAATTTCATTGCGGTATGGGAATTACAACCTCCAAAACTGTCTCCTGGCTATGCCTATGTAGAGATGTAAAAAACCCTGGAGTATTGAAACGTGGGAATAAACCCAGAAATAAACTGGGAATTTTGGACATATTGGAAACTTTGATGGGAAGAAACTACATTGACAATGTTTGCGTTTATTTGCACACCACCAGTTAACAAGTACTTAAAAAAGACCCGAAATATTTCAATAAACCTTTTCTTACCCATATTTTTTACCCTTTCCTCTTCCAACAAAAATTATTATTAGGTGATGAAATTTTATTCCATTAAAAATGTTCTTAAGTTCTAATTAAATAATGTTACCACTATACAAGAAAAATGTTATCAATTATCAAGATTAATTCAATATTTATTTCTTAAAATAAGTAATAAGTGATCCAAAAAACATTTTATATATTTCCAACGACCATATTCCAAAATTCCCATAATGTTCAAAAAACCTTCGTTTTCTGAATTTTGAAAATTCCCTTCCCAAAAATCCTGGGTTTAAATCAGGTTTTTCCAACCTTTATATCTCTATGCCTATGGTGACACTGCATGAGACGACATTTTGGTGAAATTCTCAAATTTCATTTTCTTAGTCGTTTCTCCAAATTTGGTGAAAGTACATAAGACGCAATTCACCTCAAATTTTTGTAATATCGTCAAAAGTGAATGGCAATGGCTGTCGCAACCAGCCATGTTAGAACGGTTGGCCAAACTACACGTGAATCCTCTGTGCGATTTGTCGCCAAGGCGCGGCAACCTCCTTCCCGGATTACATTGTCACACACTCGTTTCCCAGTGGCCATGTTTATTTAAGGAGTAACTCCCTGTTATACTGAGTTTACTACCTATTATAACCTTTTCAAATTTTTTTAATGAACAAAACTTCTGTCTTTAAGCGTCTGATTTTTTATTGCCTTTGGAGTCATTTCCTCCACTTCGTCTTTGTGACGCCGCCTCCACATATACTCTACATAAGTCAAACAGCTTTTCAGCACCGACAGTGTGATGCTTCATGAACCTCTCATACCTCCTCTCCTTTCTTCCTCCCGCCCTCCTCCCATACCTTCTGAGAAGTACTAGTCCAACAGCTTTTCATCGTCGACATTGCGATACTCCACATTCCTATCATCTCCCTCATATCCCCTCTCCCCCTTTTTTCCTCCAAACCATTTCTCCCCCATACCTCCTCTAACCTTTTCCTCCCATTCCTACTCTAAGTCCCAAACATACTTTCAATTCCAATCCGTTACGAAATAAAAAATTTAAAAGTTCACTTATCCTATTGCTACAACTCAAAAACCACCACCGGCACGAACAGATGCTATGACACTACAATACAACTTCCCCATGCATGCACACATTTTTTTCGCTCCATGAAACTTTCCCTCCATTTTAAAAGTATAGCATTAGTTTTAGCAACAAGTTGGCGACAAAACAGGGGATACATCTGTAGTTTTACCGAGCAGTTGTTTCTGGAGTATTTCTCCTTAAGTTATTTTCTGGAATCAGTGGAAGCCTTGTGTGTGTGTTTGGGAGGTGATCCATTGCAAAGTTAGTATTAATCGGTGTCTTTTACAACATGCTACAGGCTTCCGTTTTGTCACTCGCCACTTATCTTTTTTTCTTTTCATAAACAGCAGATAAACAAAAGTAAAGGAGAACTAACTCAAAACTGCGTTTTTTGGGATGGGTGGGGGGAGTGGTAAGATTGGAATTGTTTTTAAATAAATTGATTTGTTAAAATCGTGCGTTTTTAATATTTCAACTTTATTTTCCAAAATATTAGTGAATAAATGCTATTGTAATTTTTTTTTTGTGTTATTGGAAATAATGGAGCACAGTGCATAGTTTTATGGATGCACTTTTGGAAAGCCGGCAAATATGATATAAGAATTTTGTGATAGAAACAAAATTTTTTTTTCATTTTCTTAATTCACGCTTTATGGTAAAAAAATGAAATTCTTGTTTTCTTTTTTCCAAGTTAGAATATTAAGATTAACTTTTGCGGCATTTAGATGGTTGCAGTGCCTTTTCTAACCTCTGAATCAATAATTCTTCTTCGATACATGTCCCTTTTTAACAACATTATTGTATAAGTTAACAAATTTTTTCCATAACTTTTGCACATATCGTGATTTCATGAATTGGATTTTATTCTTTATTTTGAATTTAAGTAATTATTAAGTTTACATAGAAAATATTTGGGTTCTCTTTTGAGCAAAATCGTCACTGTTTACTTTAATTTTCAGTTCTTCTTGCTCATTAAATCTATTTTTTTTAGTTGGGGGGGGGGAATATAGTATAAAATATTAATTTTTTTTTATACTTGCTGCCTATACTAGTTTCTGTAACTGCACGTAAGTAGAAAATCATGCCTTTTTCCGGATTTCAGAGGCCTATAATTTAAAAAATACTGCAGTTAAAAATCTGAAAATTTGGATTTTTCATACTATCTCTGACAGTACATCTAATGAGCCAAATTTGAAAAAAATCCAAGAGGGTGAGATTCAGAAATGCTAGAATTGTAGTTCACTTGACACAGATGACCCAAAATGGACAAGGATTAGACAAAGAGGAAGATGGACGAAAAGCGACCATACCAGACTTATTTGGAGATGACGTTGTTCTGATTATCTTTTTCAGAACCAAAGGTAACAATGAAGATGAGAAAAATGGCCATGTCTTTTGTACAGTATAGACATAATATCTGATTGGACGGTCTGGGCACTGAACCAGCTATGTCCCAGGGTTTTAAAAGTGTTTTTGAGAGATGGAAGTAAAATTAGAGTGTATGGGTGTTAGTTACGGATTGTTTCATTACATCATACAATTTAAAAATAAAAATTAAATT
>QLNU02015003.1:3036822-3052462 GCA_006491805.2 Dysdera silvatica
GTTGGGAAACATACCAAACCAATGGGATTCTGCAACAGTAATTCTTTTGCATAAAAAAGGTGATAAAGAGGATTTGAAAAATTACCGACCAATTAGCTTGTTACCTGCTATTTATAAAATCTTCACAAAAGTGCTAACACATCGCCTGCAGAAAAAATTAGATGCAGCTCAACCAAGAGAACAAGCTGGATTTCGAAGTGGATTCAGTACAGTGGACCATATTCAAGTATTAAGAGAATTAATTGAAAGAACACATGAATATGAACTTCCATTGTGTGTGGCATTTATTGACTATGAGAAGGCCTTTGACTCTATTAAAACATCAGCAGTCATCAACTCTTTAAGATCAACAGACA
Organism: Dysdera silvatica; assembly: GCA_006491805.2. Taxonomy (NCBI): domain Eukaryota; kingdom Metazoa; phylum Arthropoda; class Arachnida; order Araneae; family Dysderidae; genus Dysdera; species Dysdera silvatica. The sequence goes on from QLNU02015003.1 coordinate 3,037,179, forward strand.
TTGAGGATGTGTACATTGACATGGTGAAACGTGTGTATAAAAATGACTGTAAAAATGAATTTGACTGCGGATATCTTACGTCGACTGTAACAATGCCTCGCAGAAAGATTCGCGCTCATTACGAGCATATGTCAGAGTTTGAAAGAGGTTGTGCTATCGGATTGAAAGAGGCTGGTTGGACGAATCGAAGAATCGCTGGACATGTGGGTCGAAGCGATGCGGCGATTGGACGGTGCTGGCAAGAGTGGGTCAACAACGGCAGATGTCAGCGTCGGGACGGCAGCGGTCGACCTAGGGCCACAACAGAACGGGAAGACAGAGCGATTGTCAGAGCAGCTGTCACAGCACCGGATTCGTCGTTATCAACTATCCAACGTGTGGCCCGCACACATGTGTCCAACATGACCCTCTGCAGACGACTGAGAGAGCGGAATTTACGCTCGCGCCGACCGTTACGCCGCGTACCTCTCACGCCTTTACACCGTCAAGTCCGATTACAGTGGTGCCGGGCTCGATCAACTTGGAACTGCGCTGACTGGGGACGTATAGTCTTTAGTGACGAGTCCCGTTTCCAACTGTGTCCTGACGACAACCGCAGACGTGTCTGGAGACGTCCAGGGCAGCGTGGGGATCCTGCCCTTACTATCGCACGCCACACATGCCCACAACAGGGCGTTATGGTCAGGGGGTGCCATCTCCTTTGATAGCCGGACCCCTTTGGTGGTCATTTCTGGCACACTTACAGCACAGCGGTACGTAGACGACATTCTACGACCGGTTGTGTTACCGTTCCTTTTGCGACACCCTGGACTTACGTTTCAACAAGACAATGTCCGGCCGCACACGGCACGTGTTGCTATGAATTGTCTTCAAGCTTGCCCAACACTTCCTTGGCAAGCTAGGTCTCCTGATCTCTCTCCCATAGAGCACATTTGGGACGCTATGGGAAGGCGATTGCAACCATCCCGGAATGTTGACGATTTAGCCCGACAGTTGGAGACAATTTGGCAAGAAATTCCGCAGGACACCATCCGGGATCTTTATCAGTCTATGCCACGCCGGGTGACAGCTTGCATCCAGGCCAGAGGTGGACCAACGCCTTATTGACTTCCTCCCTTTGTAACGGTCAAACTCTGCAATAAATCATTCAATTGTTCTGAAATTTTAATCGTTTCTTTTTCTATGTATGTTCTTCACATCCACCAATTTTTATCGCAATCGGACAACTCCTTCTTGGTGCGTCGATTTTTTTTTGTTATAGAGTGTATATATATATATATATTTAATCAAGAAAATATAGTATTAGACTTACAAATACTTGTTAATTTAATTACTTACAATGTGCAATTTATATATATTATGTAGATTTTGCACCAATAATCTGTGAAAAATAAACATAACAAAAAATACATTACACATGTTTGTAGAAATTTGTCAATAAAAAATTTTCTCAAAATTTTAACCATTTTATACAACATTTAAATAATATATATAAAAACGTTTCACATATTTATAGAAATTTATTAACAAATAATTTCACAAAATTTTAAACATTTGAAATGATTTTTAATAATGCGAACACAATTCCTCAGGGTACCATAGAAAGAAGTTTGTAACAATGACAATAACTTCTTGAAAGAAATTTTTAGACTGTTTAATTTACTAATCAATAATGGAATCCCTATCAGCTTAATTAGTAATGTATTTAGTAGGTTCCAACGGATGTTGCATTTAAACATATCTTATTTTGCAACGTTGAGATCAGTGATGATTCCACTAAGATGCGCTTGTAAATAGGGATCTGGCAATAGTAAAATATTTGTACTAACCGCACCCGACTGTAACTACAATGTAAACAACACTTGAATCTTGCTGATTCATGTTCAGGATGTAGTGGTTGCATTCAATTTTTTGGGTAAGGATATAATCTCTTATATGTGAGATTGGATTTTAGTGGTTATTTGCTTGCTTTAGCTGCCATGAGATAGCAGTTGACGATTTTTAAAAATGGGGAAATACGTTGCTGCTGTGAATGTCTCAGAAAAAGCAAGTGCATAAATTGACAATGCAGATAAGATAGGGCACACAGATGAAGAATTGTGTTCGCATTGTTAAAAATTATTTAAAAACTGTGTTTATAGTATTTGAATATTGTTTAAAATTTTGTGAAATTATTTGTTAACAAATTTCTAAAAACATGTGAAACGTTTATATGTAGTATTATTTAAATATTGTATAAAATGGTTGAAATTTTGTGAAATGTTTGTTGAAAAACTTCTTCAAACATGTGAAATGTTTATTTATATATATATACTGATTTGTTTTATTTACTTGTTTTGTTTATTTTTTGGTATTCTTTACTTTCAGGGTTAATGTTACAAAGAAAATACATTTCAAGTTCCATTGCTAAAATGACACATTGAAGTATAATGCCAAATCTACGTTTTCCAAAGTATTCTAATTGCTATAAAGAAAATACTTCTACTTACAAATTCATCTTTGTACCAAATCCTTGGGGAAAGCTCCAAAAACAAAATTTCAGTGTTTAAAGACCTAATGAGACATCGTTTCTTAAGGAAGAAATGTTTTTAATTGTTTATATGTTTTTATCCGAAATTGTGCTGAATATTCAAACCTTATTACTTGCTGATTAAGTAGGCTAACAAGTTTGTTTTCTACATATAATTATTCGTAATATGATGATTCGTAATAATTATCTAATCAGCTTCTAGTGATGCTGTGCTTTTATTAGCTTATGCAGAAATTCTCAGAGTTTCCAATTCATAAAGATTAGAGATTGTTTACTTTCGCGTTTAAACTACTTTTGAACACTGTTAAAAGTATCATTGCAAATTTACAAAATAGTATGTTGAGTTCAGCTGAATGCATATATCTTTAAATTATATATTTCTCTGTGTTTTTCACCTAAATTCAATGTCTTTTCCTCCCTGTTTTATTTTATTTCCTGTTTTATTTTAATTTCTCCACGACCTTTGTATCTTGAATTGCTAACCGAAATGTGAATTACAAATTTAAAAAAGTTGAGAAACATCCCTTGAATAGCAACAATTTCAACATCACATTGGTAAAAGAACAGAAACTTAACAAGAGAAGGTCGCAATTTCCTTTGAAATCCACGAAGCAATTGCTGTTAGCCTTTTCGGTAGGGACAATAAAGGTTTGGCAATAGGGTTAATAATAGGCAAGTGGAAGCTTCAGAAAGATATCCCATCAAAGAAAGTCATCTGTCAAAATTGTATTAATAAACTATTTTTGTTAAGATAGGTCAAAAATGTTTTATTTAACTGAAACCTTATCACACATTACTAAAATACCCTCAATTAAATCTGTGTATAAAACCTCTGTATCTCGATTTTTTTTTCCTTCTCATTTCCTATTTGGAGATTCCAAATAGACAGGTTCTGCAGTAATAATTTTGATATAAATTGCAGTTCCAACTTCTTTGTTCAAATTATGTTAAAATAGTGCATTGGCAATTTACTAATAATATATTTCCGAATTTTTTTCTAAAAGTTCCGGCAGAAGTTTTCAATTTTTTTTTTCTACTGACCTATGAAAGCCGAACAAGAAAGCTGAAAGTTTTGGTCAATGTGAATGTCTAAACTTCATCAATGAGCTAACACATCATTGAAAAATATTTCTAATGTGAAACATTTTATTGTAGCGTAATGGACAGCAAAAATATACTCATAGAAAAGGAATTATTTAAAGTTGACATATGTCATAAAACATCGTCAGTACCTTCACACTTGAAGACACATTACAGATTGCGCATCAAAAAAAACACTTTTGCATGTGAATTATGTAATAAAACGTTTTCTCAACTTGCAAGCTTGAAGAACCATTACAAAGTGCACACCAGAGAAAAACCTTTTGAGTGTGAAGTATGCCATAAAACATTTTCTGAAAGTTCAAACTTGAAGCAACATCACAGGTTGCACACCAAAGAAAAACCTTTTGCATGTGAATTATGCCATAAAACATTTTCTCAACTTGCACATTTAAAGAACCATTACAGAGTGCACACAAAAGAAAAGCCTTTTGAGTGTGAAGTATGCCATAAAACATTTTCGAAAATTTCAAACTTGAATCAACATTACAGGCTGCATGACAATGAAAAAAGTTTTGAGTGTGAAGTATGCCATAAAGCCTTTTCTCAACATTCACACTTGAAGGATCATTACAGAGTACATACCAAAGAAAAACCTTTTGAATGTGAAGTGTGCCATAAAGCATTTTCTCAACTTTCAAACTTGAAGAACCATTACAAATTACACACAAATGAAAAAACCTTTGAGTGTGAAGTATGCTGCAAGACATTTTCTCAACTTGCAAGCTTGAAGAGTCATTACAGAGTGCACACCAAGGAAAAACCTTTTCAGTGTGAAGTATGCCATAAAGCATTTTCTGAAATTCCAAACTTGAAGAAACATTACAAATTACACACAAATGAAAAATTTTTTGAGTGTGAAGTGTGCTATAAGGCATTTTTTCAACTTTCAAACTTGAAGAGTCATTACAGAGTGCACACCAAGGAAAAACCCTTTGAGTGTGAAGTATGCCATAAAACATTTTCTGAAATTTCAAACTTGAAGAAACATTTCAGGTTGCATGCCAAAGAAAGATGTTTTGAATGAAGCTAGTAGCTGTTCTAGACAAAACTTGGGGGCACGAATTCCTTCCCATGTGCACTGCGCCCTTGCATATGTGCAATATAATAAAATCCGGTTACATTTGGGGGGCCATGGCCCCTGCCTAGAATTGCCACTATTTAAAACATTTATAGATATTACTTTTAGCCCTAGAATGTGACGTGAATAATCTATTTCCACAACAACTAAGTTTTTTGAATCAGAATATAAAAAATCAAACATATTGATAAACTTTTTTGCAAGCAAATTTTTCCATGAACCTAAATTGACATATAAAACACCTTCAGCTACGTTAACAGAATTTTTCTTTCCGGTTCAGATGCAAACAGTGCAGGAAACATGCGGAATATCGTCATTGTACTGAATATTTAACCACGTGTGCTGTTCTTTTTCATTTTGTTACTCAATTTTTCGATGTTCTTTTTTTTCTTTGGCGACTGGCCGTTATTGTTTTTGCGGAACAATTAACCATTTATTCATATTTAGCACTTTAAAGTCACTACCGAAATGAAGACTCAACTCGCATCAATACATGGAACAGTGCAGTCAGTGATAACAGTCACCCGCCGGTAAGTCGGATTTATGAGCCTCTAACTACGCAGCGTTGTCGGTTTTGAGGCTTTTATGGAGGGTTACCGCTAGCCCCGATTCATCTATTCATGACGTCATGAAAGGTCTGAAAGATCGTCGACAGCAGCTGCCGAGATAAAATTGAGGAAATTTTTAATTTTCAGGACTTTCGTTTTTTAGCTGAAGTGGTATTAAAATTTTTCGCAAAATACAATATCCTTTCACAAAATGAAAATAAATAAAAAATTACGCAGCTTAAACCATAACTGCCAGAGACATTTCCTCTAACGTATGTATGCACAGTTGTTGTCGGTGTAAGACTGATAGCACGTACTTGCAATTGTAGAACTATCCTACTGAATGTAAGGTACCTAGCAACCATTGAATTATGTGTAATAGAAGTAATTGGAAATTATAATAAAACAATTTTTAGAAAAACTAGTGGATTTTATATTTAAGTAAGTTTAAGTTAAGCAAATGTTAAATTTCAATTCTAAAAGTTTAAAAAACAAGTATTCATGTGGACAAATTCCCAAAATATATTCATAATAAATTGTATTTAATAAAAATATATATTTTTTATGTACTATTACAGTTAAATCGATAGCAATATTCTAACGGTCAGAAAGAGATACCATTATAGACAAGCTTGAACAAAGTACTGCCTGCAATGGAAGTTATTTAATTTGGGTGTAACGGGGTGTCTACCAGGTCATGAAGTTAAAGAAAGAAGTCACGGAAGTCAAGAAAAAGTTATTAAATCAATAGCAGTATACACGGTTACGCCAATTTTTTTCGATTTTACGCTTGCGTTGAATTGTAATTTTCATACGATTTTTTACTAGTTCAGTTATTTTTAACTATTTTTTTATATAGCTACTTTATCAATCATAAAAAAAAAAGTTGGGAACTTCCTTTAAGGTCAAGGAATTGGGTTTCTTATTTTCAGTAGACACCCTGTGTAACATTTTTAATAATGTTACATTAAATTATGTATAAATACATATTACAGATTTTAAATGTCGCTGATCAACACGAAGCTAAAAGTCTTGCCCTTACATCGTTTCAAGGGGAAATGAATTTTCGAGAGCATTTTTGTTCCTACGATAAAAACCGTTTTCTCAATTCTGGGACCATCTTTGTTTTGTATAAAATGTTCTTTAGCATTAATGGATTATTAAAAACTGCATTGTTTTAAAAAAAATCTTGGACGTAATATGTAGCTGAAGTTTAAAAAGTGCAAAATATTATTATATACATGTTTACTCAAAAAGAAATTACCGTTATAGATAAGTTTGATAAACATTAGTACTATAAAAAATCTGCTGAGTCTTTGATAAATGTCATTATGATCAGTATCTGCACATAGAATAATTTGGGATTCAATACACGGTCATTCTCTTGAATATCCCTGTCTAGCTCTGTGGATTAATCACTTAGGTTTACTTCTAGCCGTAATAAAAGCCTAAAAGGTTGATGAAGCCGTTGATGTATAACGTGTATTTCAATTACAAGCTATTGAGGCCATGAACTATTGTACATAAACGAAGTGCACACAATTGGGTAAAAGCCAAAAAGCGTGGTATGATATTTACTGGGAAATGCAGTTCAGGGGATCAAAAAAAAAAAAAACAGTGAAATGAAATCATAAAAATAATATGGCTGGAAATTGGCACTTTTATTCGGATTTTCTAACATAATATCCGTAATGACGAAACTTTTCAAATTCCGTAATAATTGCAGATAATTCTAACAGTTGACAATTGTGTTTATATCTATGTCTCTTGTTTTGTGATTTGGTTATTTTCTTTTTTATGGTTGGTAGTCTATAAACAAACTAACAGCCCATTTTTTATATTGTCTTAAGTTGAAACTTAAGGAAAAAGACCTAACCTCTGTGCAAAATAACATTTCTTTGTAGGTTCCTATGTAAAAAAAAAATATTTAAGTTTATTTTTGGCAAATTTTACTATACACAAAAGATTTGTATGGGTACTGGAAAAACTGGAAAGTCCCTTAAATTTTTTGGTATTTCAGGCCTGGAAATTTGTGGGACCTGGAATAAATCCTGCTGTAGATTTCCCTGCTTTCTTTTTACGTTTTCCCCAATGCTTTGTTGTGTTGTTTAGGGAACTTTTGGTTGGCCGGATGCCAACATCTCCATCCCCTGAAAATTTGCAGATTGCTAGTAAATATCCCTCTCTAGCAATTTTATTTTTAGCCAGATCCTAGTTTCCACTTATAATCAGTTTGAAGATTTTCAAGTCTGTCCTGTGGACGAAGGATGGTATAATTGCACAGAAATTATATTGTTGGACATATTCGCCAAACTTAACGATTTCTGTAAAATTGCTCCAGACTGCACTAAAACATCAAATTTTCTGGAGCGAAATTTGGTTTTGCCTTTGTCAAAATTACATTTAGCCTTTGTATTTTGTAGTGCCAAATTTTCCTCCCCGCCAAATTTAGGCTCCAAAGTTTCCCCAAAATCACTGCATTTCCAGTTTCCTTGGCATTTAAAGTAACTTGCTATCTGTGTGACTGAATGAACACTAGAATCGCCAAACAGCAATGGCACTGGCTATAGAGGGGGTGGTCTCACCGAGGGCATCGTTAAGGCAAATTGCAGTTGAAGGGGCATTTTTTTTACCAATGTTAACCTGAAGCAAAAACCTTTTAATGTATTAAAAATATTGCATATATTTCAATTCTAGGGGAACAACTGACCCTCTGCTCCACCCAAAAGACACCCATGGTCTCACCCACTTCTTTTGAGTTTTATTATAGCCCACCCACTGCAGTCTGCTCTAGAAAAACTGAAGAACGACGACTCTCTCGCTGCACGTACCAAATTGACAGCTGAAGATATTTGCATGCTTTTGGAATTCTGTTTGGACCTGACGTATTTTAGCTTCAATGGGACCTTCTACAAACAGAGACAGGAAACCCCGCAATGGGTTCCCCCGTTTCTATTGCTGTAGCTAACCTGTGTATGGAGTCTTTGGAGATGGACATTTCGGACTGCGACGAGTTTGATGTTAAGGTCTGGAGAAGGTATGTCGATGATACTTTTGTCGTTCTTTCGAAGACAGAGGTGGACAGCTTTCACCGTTTCTTTAAGGACTTAAACCCCCATATTCAATTTACCTTAGAGGTAGAACATGAGGGATGTTTGCCATTTTTGGACGTGAGGGTCACCAGAGGAGACAATGGAAGCTTGTCAACCTCTGTGTATCGAAAGCCAATTCATGCGGACCGGTACTTGGATTTCCGCTCGTATCATCCAACTTACCACAAAGCTTCTGTTGTGGGGTCTCTGACACGTCGGGCCCTCAAACACAACAACAATGTTGAGTTGAAAGATGCTGAGGTATGGAAGGTAAGGAGAGCGCTTGTAGATAATGGCTACCCGAGCAAGTTTATCGCTCGAAGATCTAATAATGGACATAGAGAACCTGTTGAGGAGAGACAGACTAGAGGGACGGTTGTTTTGCCATATGTGGAGAGGACTTCTGAGGAGATTGCGCGTATTCTTAGGAAATCTGACATCAGGACTTACTATAAACCTGCATCGACTTTACGTGACCTGTTGGTGAGAGTGAAAGATCGAGTTCCAATGGATGAATTGACTGGAACAATTTACCAGATACCCTGCAAAGACTGCGAAAAAGTATACACTGGCGAGACGGGAAGAACTGTTTGTACACGTAAAAAAAACATCATCGTGCTGTGGAGAAAGGTGAGATGACTAATCTTCTGGCAGAACATGCCTGGGAGAAAGGTCATGTTCCTGATTGGAAAAGTACAAAAGTTCTTCATAAAAATGTAACTTCTCGCTATTGTAGACTTTTTCTGGAGTCTTGGGAGACTTTTCGAATGCGAAGTAAGGCGATGAACATCGCAAAATCGATGCCTGAACCTTACCGCATTTTTGCTAGGAGATGGGGAAAACCTGTTTTAGACGGGGGGTGCGAGACAGTTCTTAGAAAATCCAGATTCAGACAGGGGGGAAAACCCGAGTGCGGGATAGCTTTGGGAAAAAACAAAGTTGGGGTATAAATACCGAACACCTACACTTCCTTGACACTTTCGCTTGATGAAGGGAACAGTAGTTCTCGAAACGTTGCGAATATTTTTGCAGACGGTAAATATCTTTTACCTTCTTCATTTGTATTTCGTATATTCCGACCAGTGTCAAATTTTACTAGTTAAAGTTTATAATGTAACGTCTGTCACAAATGGAATTCACCATCAATGAAATCCAATTTAAATCCCAAAAAATTGATTGAAATTATGTAATTTACGTAAAAATATCAGGTGTCCACTAAAATACCAAACGCACTGTAATTAGATAATATTGAAGTTAAAAAAAAAATGTATGCATCTTCATATTTCTGTGGCGATATTTCTCAATATGTGTAATACTTTCCAAGTCAAGATCAAGTGTAATATTTTCCAACTTAAGCCACAGGTATAGGCAAGTGGGGGCCATTGCTCCTCCCCTTATATTTCGAATTTCTTTAGGGGAAAAAGTAAAATTAAAAAAAAAAAGGATGTAGAAATTTCGATTTTTAAGGTCTTCCTTCCCCACCGATTTAACCCTGCTAGCGACCTTGAACTCAAGCCAATGCTTATGATGCCATATTTTTACACATACAGGGATCACACGTTTGCGCCAAATTGAAAATACTGCTACAAAAGTATGAATTTTTCCATTTTTGCGCCAAAATCACTTATTTATTTCACAAAGTGGGCCATTTTTCTAGCTTACATCATTATTGGTTATACTGTTCAATATTTTTTCTCTTCTCCAAATCGTTGGCGCTTAATCTCGCCAATATCACCCACGTTACACGACGGTTGATGAACTGGTTATTTGATACTAACGTCTAGAGACAAGACCGGTTCCGTCTTCTGTGCATGTGCATGGACTCTACGACAAGTTCCTACCAGTGTTTCCATCCAATAATATTTACTTGGCTAGAAAACACTAGCATCAAGCGACAGGAGAAAATAGCTTTTCCTGTCGCATTTCTGCGCATCCGCGTCCAGAGATGCCAACTTTTACGGATTTTCCGTAGTTTGTACGGATTTTAACTCCACCGTACGGTCGATACCAAGAAACTAAGGAAAACCTCATTCAAGATCCTCATGTGCAATTTTCTATCGGCCCCTCAAAAATCTATAATTTTTTATGATTTTTTTGGTAAAAAAATAACAAAAAACGTACTTTCCAACCCGCTCCTTCTATGTTTGGACGCGACGTTTCCGGCTCGTATACTTGTTTCTCTTATTTTTTACGTCCAGCTTTGTATGTGAAACTTGCTTCAAATTTGGATTAAAACAACGAAATGAAACGCAGCCGTGATTGTGAAACAGCTGGGGGAAAAAAAGGGGGCAGACAATTTACCTGCAAGTGTATCGCGATATTTGTAGTAAGGAATGGCCGTTTTGCGAAGCATCAAAAGTATTTAAATTTTTACGTGGACGCGTAGTTTTACCACGGTTTGAATCGCTTTTTACTCGCAGCATTTTATTAAAAGTTCAGAAAAATTTCGTCATGATACTTTAAAAAATAGCGAGCGAATTGCGCCGAGATTTTGCGGCATATATTTCGGGATATTTCCCCCTTATGCTTTCGTTATCTACACACGCAGAGGCGTGCAGATTAATTTAAAAGTAAATTTACCTATTAAATAAATTTAATTAATTTACGTAATTTATAATTCTATTCCGTAAAAAAAAAGCGAAATTAACAGTTTCTTGCGAACTTGTGTAAATTTGTGTGTGTGTGTGTGCGCGAACTGTTGCAATTTCAGCGACTTGTGCTGTTCTTGTGCCGAAAATTTTATCAACCCTGATCTAAGGTTTTTAATCTGTATTGATTAGGGTTGTGAATTAAACATTTGTAGATATTGATTTGTTTTATTTACTTGTATTTATTTATTTACTGCTGAGAGCATCACTGTAAATTTAGAAATAGTGAGCTGATTCAGATGAACATATATGTCCTAAAAGATATGTATTTCTCTTTGTTTTTAGCCTAAATTCAATAACCTTTTCCCTATTTAACTTGAATAATTTTCTCCATAACCTGTATATCTTGAATTGCTGACCGAAATGTGAACTACAAATTTAAAGAAAGTTGAGAAATATCATTTGGATAGCAAAATTCTCACCATCATATTGGTGGAGGAACAGAAACTTAACAGGAAAAGGTCACAGTTTCCTCTGAAATCCACAAAGGGATTACGATTCCTGTTAGCCTTTTCAGTAGGGACAAGAGAGGTTTGACAGTAGCGTGAATAATAAGCAAGTAGAAGCTTCAAAAAAGTCGTATGTTAAAATTTTACTAATGCACTATTTTTGTTAAGCTAGGTCAAAAATGTTTTATTTATCCTCAACCTCATCACACATTACTAAAATACCTTTTGTCAAATCTGTGTACCTCTGTATCTTCCATTTATTTATTTATTTTTTTTCATTTCCAGGAGATTTCATATAGGCAGGTTCTACAGTAATAATTTTAATATAGATCACAGTTCCAACATCTTGCTTTGAATTATATAAAAATAATGTATTGGGAATTTACTAAGTATATATTTTCCACATTCTGTTTGAAAATTTTTGGCAGAATTTTTTAAACTCTTTTTATTATTTATTTATTTTTACTGACCAATAAAAACTAGACAAATAAGCCGGAAGTTTTAGTCACTGTGGATGTATGAACTTCATCGGTGAGTGAATACACCATTGAAAAATATTTCCAATGTGGAACTACTTTTTGTATCACAATGGACAGAAAAGATGTACTCAGAAAAAAGGAATTATTTAAATGCGATATATGTCATAAAGAATTTTCAGCACATTTACACTTGAAGGCACATCACAGATTGCATACCAAAGAAAGACCTTTTGAATGTGAATTATGCCATAAAACTTTTTCTCAACTTTCGGTGTTGAAGAATCATTACAGAGTGCATACCAAAGAAAAACCTTTTGAGTGTGATGTATGTCATAAAACATTTTCTGAAAATTCAAACTTTAAGAAACATTACAGTTTGCATTCCAAAGAAAAACGGTATGAGTGTGAAGTATGCCATAAAACATTTTCTCAACTTCCACACTTGAAAAGACATTACAGAGTGCACACCAAAGAAAAACCCTTTGAGTGTGAAGTATGCCATAAAACGTTTTCTGAAAACTCAAAATTGAAGCAACATTACAGATTGCACACCAAAGAAAAACCTTTTGAGTGTGAAATATGCCATAAAAGGTGTTCTCAACTTTCGTACTTGAAAAAACATTACAGAGTTCACACAAAAGAAAAACCTTTTGAATGTGATGTATGCCATAAAACATTTTCTGAAAATTCAAGCTTGAACAAACATTGCAGAGTGCACACCAAAGAAAAACCTTTTCAGTGTAAACTATGCCATAACACATTTTCTTAACGTTCAAGCTTGAAGACACATTACAGAGTCCATTACCAATGAAAAACCTTTACAGTGTGTACTATGCTATAAAACATTCTCTCATCATTCAAGCTTGAAGAAACATTACAGAATCCACGCCGAAGAAGAAGTTTTTGAGTGTGAAATGTGCGATAAAACATTTTCTCGATCTTCAAGTTTAAAGAATCATTACAGAGCGCACACCGAAGAAAAACAGTTTTTGTGAAGTATTCCATAAAACATTTACTATGAATATAATTTTGAAGGAACATTACGGGTCACATAGACCTGTAGTATAGGTGCCAACTTCTAGAAGTGAAAAATCTGTAGTCAATCACGCACGCGTGGGCAGGCCACCATTTTTTAATTAAACAAAATCATACATAATTTATGAAAAACAGGCACAATGAGGAAGTTAATAATAATAGAGGATTAAACTGTATTAAACGCAATATTAATTCTTAGAATTTACAAATGCTGTAGTGCAAGATTTTGCATTTGAGAAATTTTTTGTCAAATACATTCTCGTAACATTTCACATGTTGTCTGCATTTAACTATTAGTAAATTTTCTAATGTGTCATCAGACATGGTTGACCTGAAGTCAGTTCTAATTTTCTTCACTTGACTGAAGACTCTCTCGCATGCTGCATTACTGTGAGGGATCGTAAGTATTGACAGCATAACCTGAGAAAGTCGTTTAAATTTTAATTCACAAGTATCATTTTTTATTTTACCTATGGCTGCCCATTGTGCATCAATGCTACCTTCATTACTCACAGTTTGTGGAACTTCGAAAGCCTGGAACTCACTGAATTCTGTTTGTAAAGCATCAACAGCTTTATCTTCTGTATTATTGAACAAAAGAACAGGAAATTTTTCTGTAAAATATTTTAAGCTGGAAAATGATGCATTTTCAAAATTCGATATTTGTGTAACCTCTGCATGATGTAACACTTCTAACTCAAAAGGAAATTTATTGTGCATGTAGTCACATGCTGCTATGAAATAGCTTCTGACGTTTTCATAAAATTCATTTTTATCATGGATGTTAAAATCTTGGATTACTTTCAGTGTTCCATTTCCAATTAAGATATCAACATCATCTTTTTGATTACTCCTCTCATGATAGTGGACTTTCAAAATATCACTACATAATTTTATGATGCTTGGTTTTACAAATTTCACTAGCATTTCTCTGTACAATTTTAAGAGACAAGATTTTAGCATATGAATATGAGGTTCCGCAGACTGAAGTTGAGCATTTGCTTTTTAAAATACAGGCACAGTATAAGATAAACAGAAAGCCTTATTGATATCTTCCGACAGAAAATAATCACAGCTAAAGGCAACACAATTAGAAATCGGAATGTTTTTAGATTGTAAAGCACTTACCAGAAGATTTCCAATATTTAACCCAGTAGCATCTTCTTTCAAAGATGGCACAGATAAATACAATACAAGTGATGAGGATTCCTTTTTGGACATTTCTTTCATAATTGCAGAAGTTTTGGTCCTTGCAGATCCATATTGTTTTGCAATACTGCTGTCAGGAAACATTTTCCGAAAGAGCATCCCCGCGTGATCGCTGCAATTCATTGGCAAATTATGTTCGATCAAAAACGATGTAAATAAACATTCAGCGTTAATCATGGAGGTATCGTTAAATGCAAAACATGAAGGCTTGATACTATGATTAGACTCTACAGCCTTGAACGTCTCCTTATGTTTAACAGTCTCAGAATGCAAAGTAATATCGCGTTTACCACCGTGAGTAATGCTTATGTCTTTACCGCAACACGTGCAGAAAGCATATTTTGGCCCCAGTCTTGATTTTTGAATAAAATTAAACATCTTCATATATTCGGCTTTAAACGTTTGGTAGTACCTTTTATTAACAGTCGACATCGTTAACGTTGTTTTCAAAAACACCTAAAAACAAAACTTTCTTTCCAGAGCAAAGAAATACCAGATATGTCTAACACATGGCTTCCCTAAAGGAAGTCACATGCTTGACCAAAACCTTAACGGTGTAGCGCATTCTTTCTTGCCTTCCCCAACAACTACAAATCCAGATGCGCGATTTCGTTGTGCAGGGGCATCAGTCTATGTCATAGCTGGAGCTAAAATTCCCCGTCACGCCACGCATGCACCGTCAACAGCAGACGAATTTTTTCGGCTTTTTTTACCAGTAATTGCGTTTGTTTACGCGTATTTATTATTAAATACGCACATACGTACAACAATTTAAATAAACGCGCATCAAGAAAAATAGGTATTTTAAAAAACACTGGGGATTTTAGACGAAATCTCCGAATGTCGTTTTCGACTGGAAGATCGATAAAAAATCGGAAGGATTGGCACGTGTGCTATGGTCATACCACATCAAATGGTGCCTTTAGGAGAATGCAATGGAATCGGGTGAATAACATGAGGAATTTGTTTGGTCCAAATCCTGCAGTTATGGGTGTTGACATCACCATTTAGGTACAAATGTGCCTCATCCACCCACAAAATGTTCCATGGCCAATGTTCGTCCACCTCCATCCGTTCAAGGAATTCCAAAGCGAAAGATTCTCTTAGAGCAG
>QLNU02015003.1:3052562-3068658 GCA_006491805.2 Dysdera silvatica
TTTTATACTTTTAAATTATTTTCTGTTGTTTTATTTTTTAAATCTACGTTTTGAGATATTTTTATTACTAATCGACTTGCTTACTTTACTTACTAATCTACATTTTGAGAAGTAAATGATCCATTTCGATACACTAAGAGTATTATTTAGTCCCTTCCTATATGCCAAACATCTAAACATTGTATGTGTTTGCTACATCAATACTTGTACTCGGTGATTTAAGTAAGATGATCAAATAACGAGTTATTTCCTAGTTGGCAGCGAACATGTTAAGAAACCAAAGAAGTGAAGTTTCTGAATACATATAAAATAAATTATTTTGTTAAGTTTTGTGGCATAGGAAAAAATTTCTTCAAAACTTGCATACTCTTGCCCCTAGTTCCCTTCCTTCTATACAAACTTACGATCTTGCTATGGGCAATACTTTGTCACCCATCCTATGTGACATCTATATGTACTACGTGGAAGGTAAGATTTAACAACACATCCCTTTAAATCGTGAACCAGATATGTCGACGCCACTTTCGCCGTTCTCCCGGGTGTAAACGCATATCTTTCTGAAACCATTGATGTTTCGAATTTTGTGGATCCACATATCCAGTTTACCTTCGAGAAGGAGCGCAATGGTGTACTGTCTTTTTTTTGGTATTCTCATACATCAAACTCAGTCTGGATTACTCATGAGCATTTACCGGAAACCATTTGCAGTGTGTTGCCTGTTGCATGCTACTTCTATTTACCTACATGCTCAGAAAATCAGCACGTTTTACTAGTTGATTTCGTAGGCTTGGGGTTTTCATCCACAAATGATACACTCAAGAGTGAGCTTGACCTCATTCTTTGCATTGCAATTGACCATATATTCGAACTTCAAATCATGGCCCTGAAAAAACTCATACTGCTACTATTCTTTTCTACTATTCTCTCCTCTTAATCTTAGCATTATCTTCATATCCTTCCTGTTAAAAATCTCTACCAAGATTGCTTCCAATTTTTACAAATTAAATTTTCAGGTTGTCTTCACTGTTATTAATAAACTAAGTTTCTCCAAATTCAAAGACCCCAACCCTAACTTTGATTTTTGGGGAATTTATTCCATAGGCGTATGCAGGATTTGATTGTGGGGAGGGCAGAAGTCAACCATTGGATTGTATCTAATATAAATTTGTAGTCTGAAGCTCCATTATATGTAGTATCAATTTGCAGTTCAGAATTCCATTATATCTGGTACAAAATCATTGCTTTTATGTTACAGGTAGTAATGATTCCGTAGTATTAGGGGATGTTAGATGATCGAAACACCCACAACATCACAGTTACACATGTAAACATCACTATAAATACGAGTATCAAGCCTCCATCCATAGGCATAATCTGGTGGGGCCCTTGCCCCCCCTCCCCTTCTCCAGTTTTTTTAAAAAAGAGACAAAAGCATACTTTTTCCCATATAATTTTTTTTGCCCCCCTCCCCAAGTTAACTTTATATTTAACCCCTAAGTTATGCCTATCTCTCCACCAAAACCTGTTTATTGATCAAAATACCTGAACTGTTCAAACGTTAAATCAATGTCACTTACAATTGTTCGTAACCTGCAGGTTAGTTCTAAATATTTAAAGGAATTGTGCTTATTCTGAAGTGCACCTTATAAAACAAATTCGAAACACTTCAAATTTTTCACAAAAATATCTAAACTCTTTTTGACTTCAACTGGCACATGATGATTCATATTTAGATGAGTCAGTCTGTTAAATCTAATTTCTTTCATTGTAGACCGCAAGTACATTTTCAAAATACATAAACTAGTAAAGCAGTGTTCACACATGAGACATGAAAGACACAAAAATATGTTAAAAAATGATCATCGTGGCATAGATAATAATAATTGGTTTCTGCTAATTATGAATTTCCGTTAAAAAAACTGCCATTTTATCTAGTGTAAAACAAAAGTTTAGGGGGGGGCATGTGCCCCAGCCCCCTAAATACGCCCATGATTTATTCCATTCCTTACCAATGTGACCATGTGTACTTTGACCAAATACGTACAGCCCTTTGAATTCATCTAAAAGAATACATGCTTAGGTTCGTAAGCAAGAACTCCATATATCTGCTTTGGCTAAATGCTTGTGGGAGTCTGGTGACAGATTTTTATTTCATAAAATGCAAATTATCCAAATAGTTTCCTCTCCACTTGACCATAAATTTTTTGAGACCATATAAGTAATCGCCAATGCAGATATCACCATTAATGACCACTTGCCATCTAATTTCTTTACCTCCCTTTTGGAAGAACTTTCTCCCTACTTTAAACAATAATTTTACATCCAATGTTTTTACTGACTCTTGGCTTATTTCATCCCATTCAGATTAACATCTACACTGCGAAGGATGTTTTTCGAACTTAAGTTCTACTACCAGAGACGTTGCTTCGAACTCACGTTCTACTACCAGAGACTTTTTCTCTAACTCACGGTCTAATTTTTTGTATACCATGCATTTTACTTCACCTGTAACCACCATGTGTAATAATTGCTAGCTTCACACGTTGTGTTGGGTCAGTTACCGTTCTGAGGAAAATAGCCTAGTGCTAGTGAAACAACTATAAACGTTTAAATACAATATTTAACTGTGTTTATTTGTTGTTGTCATGTCAATCATTTTATTAGTACAGTCTGTTCATTAAATTAAATAATTTTCTTAAAGTTCATTCATGAAATAGAAGTTTGACTACTGATGCATTTTGTATTTTATTTTCTTTTATGTGTGAAGAGTACAGGGGAAATCAGTTATAATGATCAACTATGTCTAACGATAAAATTTTCACAAGAAGTTTGGGTTTCTATTCTACTCCATATTAAATATATTGGTTATAATGACATTGTGTATTATGACGAAATCTGCTATAACGACGATTTTTTACTCTACACAGATTTTAAGTATGGAAATTCTTATCGGACATAATGAGGTGACTTGACAGTCATACATCGGAACCATGTTGATTGTAGACCACTCTGAAATCATGCTGTTCCATTCAAATAGAAGGAAAAGTCAGATGCATAGTTTGGTAAAATGAACTGAATTTCGTGTTTCGTTAAACCTACCATGTTAAATGCATGGCAAAGTGTGTATTACGTGTGTAGCTTGAAATGCACTTCCGTCCAAATCCATTGTCACTGCTTGAATGATTATACTTTGTCTGCATTCAAAGACGCCTGCAAAAAAAAAGACTGTATCCTGTATTGCATTACCACCTAGTGTCGTCTAATGAAAGTATGCGCTAGTGTATGGTGCAAAAACATTATATTTTCTTTATCAAGTTTAGCTGTATCTAAAAACTTTCTGAACACCCTATGTATCTCTTTCCTCATGATGCAGTTTCTGTACCATCCCCCTAAGAAAACTAACATTCATCACATACACAAGCTATGTCACTTGTGATGTGGAGACAAGTAGTGGATTAGACATCATTAAAACTGAAAGTGTATAAGTATTATTCATCATCATGAGTAATATATTCTCAAAGTGGAATAAATGGATGAAATGCTTCTGTTCCAGGTATGTTTTTTGTTTTTGAAAAGCGATCTTCCAAATTCTTCCCTTTTTTGTACATTATGCTTTAAGAGAAGCCTGAAGTCAGAGTTTTGTATGTACAAATTGCAAAAGTAAAATGCTTCTTGTACGGAATTAATCTGATCTGCAAAACATCTCTGCAGGCTCCCTTTAGTGATCAGTCATTCGACTGTCCCACCAATACCATCACATGGTGATTTATCTTGGATGGTGGCAAATATAGATTATAATGCTGTAAGAGAGAAATTTTCGTGATGACACAGGTTGAGGAAATTTTTGCAATTTTTATATTGGCCTGAACAGCCGTCACTGAAGTAATAAATTTTCTTTATGGCACAAATCCTCCCTTTTATGAATTTTGTGACTCCCCACCGTGTCAAATGTAAAAAAGTAACATTACGTTGCAAATCATCAGATAAAACGCAGAGATTAGAAACTGCCAAGTTTGTAGTAAGAGATGGAGTGTATATAACAGTTGGATGTACAGTACAAGTTTCTTTTGTCCAGCGATATCCCTGAGCCTCATCTTGAACAACAAAATAGAAGTTTTCGCTAGAATCTAGAAGGACATTGGCCTTGTGTGTTCCAAGATTTGCTTTGGTTTCCTTCAGGAAAAAGTAGACTGAGCTTTTTAATGAAAGAATGAGAGATGAGTTTTTCCAGTTTTTTCATTGAAGGGGTTATACATTCATCAAAAATAACAGTGCAGATAAAAACATTTCGGTATGGTCCGTGCTAACCCACTGATAGTACAATTAAATTTTTTCAATTGATTCTTAAATTATGAAACAACTGTATTGAACAAATTTGTATTTAGAGAAGAAATTAAGAACCTTAATTTCTAAATTCAAATTTCATTTTGCTGACATTAGTAGAAGTAAACTATTGTTATACAATTACAAATATTATTTTATGTATTGTTTAAACTATTTTTGCATATTAACAATATAACACAGTAGTATAACTTAATATACATGCTGTATACGCCACATGCTCTCAAGAAATTTTGAAAAATACAGGGTACGCACCGCATACTCTCAAGGTCTCAAGAACGTTTTTGTATTTGCTGGTTTTTGGGCAACTTTCAACCAAGTTCAGCCTTTTTTCTTTTTGGCTAGTCATTTATAAACTTGAATGGAAGTAAATAAGAAAGTGATGAAAACCTCCTGAATCCCTCCCCCAAGCCTCAAAATAATATCCTGCGTACGACCAGGAGAGGAATGAAAAATCTATGAAAGTGGCAATTGCCGTCTTGGGCTTGGATATACGACTAGTCAAATGCCTCTCAGTGTGATCTATGATCTATTATCATCTGATCTATGATCATTATAAGGAGGTAATGGATCAGTATTTGAAAGAGAAAATTGCCGAAGAAACAGATTGTAAAGAACCGCAAAAACATATTTTATGCCCATCAGATTATAATTGGAGAAGATAAGGATACTACAAAGTTACGTGTAGTTTTTGATTCATCGTCACATGCCAAGGGCTGCCTGTCTCTAAATGATTTTAAATTCTGATCCAAATATATATCCCAACATATTAGAGTTGCTTCTATGATTTCATAAAAATCGAATTGCGAATACGTATATTTTTTATTTGTTTATTTACTTGTTTTTAATTATCTTCTGTTATCGTTTACTTTCAGGGTATATGTTATAAAGAAAATACATTTCAAGCTTCATTACTAAAATGTCGTATTGAAGTATAATGCCAATTCCATATTTTCCAAAGTATCGTGATTGCTATTCAGTGAACTAAGCTACACAAAAGAAAGATTTCTACTTACACATACATTTTTGTACAGTATCATTGTGGAAGCCCTAAAAAGAAGTTTCTGTATTGAAAGACCTAACGAAGACATAATTTCTTAGAAAAGAAGATTTAGTGTGTGTGTTTTTTAATTATTTAGATATTTGTATCAGAAATTATGCCAAATCTTCAAACCTGATTACTTGTTTAAGTAAGCTAACAGGTTTTTCTACATGTAAAGTTATTATCTCACTCAGCTTCTAGTGATGATGTGCCTTTATAGCTTGTAGCAAAATTCTCATAGCTACAGTTCACGAAGATTAGAGATCGTTTACTTTCAAGTCTAAGCTATTTTTGAGCATTGTTAAAAGCATCACTATAAATTTATAAGACAGTGTCTTAAGTTCAGCTGAATATATATATATATCTTGAAAATTATATATTTCTCTGTGTTTTCAGCCTAAATTCAATGTCGTTTTCCCCTATTTATCTTGAATAATTTTTTCCAAAACCTCTATATCTTGAATTACAGATAAAAATGTGAATTAGAGATTTAAAGACAGTGGAAAAACATCCCTTGAATGGCAACACTCTTGACATCACATGGGTGATAGAACTTAACCATAACAGGTGCAAGTTGCAATTTTCTCAGAAATCCATGAAGGCAATTTCTGTTAATCTTTTCAGTATAGAAAATGGGACATTCCAGGGTAGGGTGAATGATAAGCAAGTGGAAGCTTCAGAAAATTGTCTAATTTAAAAAATGTCAAAATTCTATTAATGAACTATTCTTTTTAGGATATGTCAAAAATGTTTTAGTTAACCAAGATGTCATGTATTAATAAAATATCTTCAATCAAATCTGTATACTGAAACGTCTATATCTCAGATACTTTTGATTTTTTTTTTCATTTCTGCGAGCTTGCAAATAGACAGGTTTTACAGTAATGATTTTATTATAAATTGCAGTACTTACATATTTGTTCAAATTATATAAAAATAATGTATTGGGAATTTAATAAGTATATATTTTCCACATTTTGTTCCAAAAATTTTGGCATAAGTTTTCAAAATCTTTTTCTTTTCTCCACTGACCAATAAAAGCCAGAGAAGTAAACTGAAAGTTTAGTCACTATGCATGTATAAACTTCATTAACGAAATTATGCATTGTTGAAAAGTATTTCCAAGGTAAAACTTTTTGTTGTCTCATAATGGACAACAAAAATATACACATGAAAAAGGAATTATTTAAGTGTGACGTATGTCATAAAACATTTTCAATACATTCAACCTTGAAGAACCATTACAAAGTGCACACCACAGAAAAACCTTTTGAGTGTAAAGTATGCTGTAAAACATTTTCTCAACTTTTACATTTGAAAACACATTGCAGAGTCCACACCAGAGAAATCCCTTCCGAGTGTGAAATATGCCATAAAACATTTTCTCGACGTTCAAGGTTGAAGATGCACTACAGAGTGCACACAAAAGAAAAACCTTTTGAATGTCATGTGTGCCATAGAACTTTTTCTCAAAATTCAAGCTTGAAGAGACATTACAGTGTCCACACCAATGAAAAACCTTTTCAGCGTGAACTATGCTATAAAACATTTCCTCAGCATTTGAAGTTGAAGAACCACTACAAACTGCATTCCAAGGAAACAAAATGCGAAGTATATCATAAAACATTTTCTCAGGCTTCGAGTTTGAAGGATCATTACATAGTGCACACTAAAGAAAAACCTTTTGAATGTGAAGTACGCCATAGAACATTTTCTGCAAGTTCAAGCATGAAACTACATTACAAATTGCACACCACAGAAAAACATTTTAAGTGTGAAATGTGCCATAAAACGTTTTCTAAACTTTCACACTTTGAAACACACTACAGATTCCACACCGGAGAAAAACCTTATGAGTGTGAAATATGTTACAAAACATTTTCTGTACTTTCAAGCTTGAAGAGACATTACAGAGTGCACACTAAAGAAAAACCCTTTGAATGTGAAGTATGCCATAAAACATTTTCTGCAAGTTCAAGCATGAAGGTACATTACAAATCGCACACCACAGAAAAATGTTTTATATGTGAAATATGCCATAAAACTTTTTCTAAATTTACATACTTGGAAGCACACTATAGAGTCCACACCAAAGAAAAACCTTATGAGTGTGAGATATGTTATAAAACATTTTCTACACTTTCAAGCTTGAAGAGACATTATAGAGTGCACACTAAAGAAAAACCCTTTGAATGTGAAGTGTGCCATAAAACGTTTTCTGATATTTCAAACATGAAGCAACATTACAAATCGCACACCAAAGAAAGACGTGAGACGTTTTGAGTGAAAAGTGTGGCATAAAACATTTTCTCAACTTTCATACTTAAAAAAAACACAAGGTGCATACCAAGGAAAAACCTTCGTATGTAAACTATGCCATAATACATTCTATCAGCTTTAATCCTTGAAGAAAAATTATAATTTATATGCCAAAGAAAACTCTTGAAGTGTGAAGGATGCCATAAAACATTTTCTCGACTTTCAACCTTGAAGATCCATTATAGATTGCACACAAATAAAAACCCTTTGAGTGTGAAGTATGCTATAAGATATTTTCTTAAATTTCAAACTTGAAGACTCATTACAAAGTGCACACCAAAGAGAAACTTTCTAAGTTTGAAGTATGTATAAAACATTTACTAGAAATTCAACTTCGAAGAGGTGTTTCAGGCCACCCACCAAATCGATAGCTTTTCGATGTGAAGTGTCATAAAGTGTTTTCTGATAATTTAGTCTGTAAGAAGCATTTGGAATCACACATTGTATGTGTTGACAGGTTTATTTGTTTTTGTTTTTTCTGAAACCGTGAGCTCTCGCTTACTCTATTGTGTATGTGTGTGAGGGGACACATTACATCCAAAATGAAACCGTTTCAAAGCGAAATACATATTGCTAAACTTTTTCTTTTGGTACATGCATAAAATAAAAGTTGCTTTTTTCTTGTGTGTGTGTATGTTTATGAAGAGTATTTGCATTGAAACATAATTTCTGATAATTTAGTTTTGAAATTATTATACCTATTAGAAAAATTTCTTGATTATAAGTACATTTATATATAATACTTGGAGGAAAAATTGCCATCTGTAGAGCACTTCAATAACTGTATTTGCAAATTTTGAATTGATTTGCAGATCATCGTTCCTAGAAGCTACTAGGTGGTTATTTGAAAAGTTTTGTGTTATGTGACATTGTGTTATGGATTATTATAAATGTTTTAACGACATTAGGGTACAGAATATTCATCTTCAAATCTTTCCTATTTCATAGTTGCTTGGGTATTCAAATCATTGTTTTGATGTGAACAAGCTGACAAAAACAAGCTGAGTTGACTAATGTAAACAGTATTTAATTGATTCACTCTGAGCTAAGTATATTTGAAGGGAATAAATGTGTTCAATTCTGCTGCAAAATTCAAACCCAATTTAGTGTTGTGAATGTTAAAAATGGTTATATTGAACTGGCTGTTTCATGGGGGGGAGAATTGAAATGTCATTTTTAGTCTAGGCCTTTCATTTACCATACGAACACCTAAAATAATATTTGCACATTGATATAGAAATCAAGAATGTTTTATGTTTGACCAATGTAATTTGAAGATACATAAGTTTTGTGAATTGCAAGTTATTACATGGGATTACTTGAATGATGAAAATGTCCAAAGGTCAGAGTTCAAAATGGAGGAGAGCAAAAGCCAAGCTTGCTGCTAAGTTTTTCCTCAGTTATAATGGATTATGGTGTGAAGTGCTAATACAAATAACACGATGTCCAGGAACATTGTTCCTGGACATTGCGTTAGGTTGTCCTGTATAAGCCACTGTTGGTTTCTTACTTATAAAGCACATTTTATGTCAATTGGTACAATGTTGCATCCATCTTCATTTGATTTAACAGCACCATATGAACTGCAATATCAAAAATGATCGAGTTTGATTAAATCTCAATATATTTTGGAAAGATATCAATAAGAGTCACAAGTTTCAGAAATATATGTTGAGGTATTAATTTCTTATGTTATAAATTAGTGACATATAGTGTTAAATCAAACAACAATATCAATCAACGTTTATTGGCGTAGTGATACCAACGCCGATGGTATGGCGTGATTAGATGGTGAAACGTTCGAAAGAAAATAAATATTTCTGCCTTCGGTGGGACCTGAACCCACGACCTTCCACTTGCCGGGCGGAGGCACCACTACGCCAATAAACGTTGATTGACATTGTTGTTTGATTTAATCTGCGTAGTGTTCGATTTATATAAATATAGCGTTAAATCAACTTGTGAACGATTAATGGAACATAGAAAATGAGGGTCATTGTTTAAGGAATACCTTCATTTTTTGTCTAGGGAAAAGTACACACTGCTAAGATAGCTTTGTCTAATCTTTCTTTTGAGTTTGAAGAAAGCAGATTTGCTAACAGAATTTAGTCTTTTGGCATCAACTGGTACCGTTTATCACAATGCCTTTACTGATCTTATCTGCTCCGGGTTTGCCTGGAGAAAATGGGGGGGCCTTAAAATCAGTCACCAAGAAGATGTTCAAAAGATATTTCGGTGGACACTCAGGATGCATATGTCACAATTGCACACTAACGTTTTCAATTAATTTGGTTTTTTTTTGTTGGTTTTTTAACTCAAGTGGTTGACGATATATTTTTTTCCTAGGTTATGTGCAATACAGTAGAACTTGGTTTATCAAGGTGTCTACGGATCTGGAAAACATGGGAAAGAATTTTTGACTGAAAAGTCAGTCGAATTTGATACACAATGGCCAAAGTTAGGGAAATTTGAAATCCATTGTTATAATAAGTAACTTATTCAAATAATTTTTCTGAACTGTGCTTTTCAGTGTAGTGTTCATTCGAAATCAGAGGTTTCCAACTGGTGGTCTGTGGGCCACATGCAGCCCGTGAAGCCTTCACAGGCCGCAAAAAAAAGGTACGCGAAGCCTTCTGGGAAAATAATTTGCAGCATCAAATTAAATGCTCTTATTTAAGGGAAAAAAATTGTGAAAATCCATATCGGTTTCAAGTGCTGTTCATTCACGAATAAATTTGATTTTCCTCGGTGTCCATGAAAATTAGTGGGTCCACTTGTGTTCTATTTCACCTTTCCCCCGTTGCTTTTTACGTCTGTGAGCTCGTCCGTTGACTCGTTTAACCAGGTTTTTTTTTCACCTCTGCTGATCCAAGTGGATTCTACCATACTGGTACCTGATCTTTCTTTTCATTCAACTCAATATTGTCAAGGCAAGTGTCAGTCTTTCTTTTGTAACCAAGAGTTTACAAGCATTATTTTTAGTACGAGATGTGGTTTTCTTAAAACACGTTACTGTGCGTCTGTTCTCTGATTATTCATTTTATACTAAATATCAACATTAGTGGAATTTCAAAGAAACGCAAGATTGAAAGTGAAAATATAGCTTACAAGGATCATTGGGAAAACAAAATCAAGTTTTCAAACTTGTAATAAAAGTATATGTGGGTGTCAAATTTATTTGTAATAAAAAATCCTCCACGAAAAACTCACAAAAATCTCGCCCCGGTGGCTTTGTGTGTTGACCAATATTTGGCAATTGTGTTATCCCTGTGAAGGGTAATAATATCTTACAACTTAATATATGGAGAAAAGAGCGTCTGTTCTTGTTCTCATTC
Organism: Dysdera silvatica; assembly: GCA_006491805.2. NCBI lineage: Eukaryota > Metazoa > Arthropoda > Arachnida > Araneae > Dysderidae > Dysdera > Dysdera silvatica. The sequence goes on from QLNU02015003.1 coordinate 3,063,600, forward strand.
GTCTAGTAGGTCAAGACACCGCGGGGACCCTGGTTCGAATCCGGGATGAGGACGGCGTCTCTTTTTCTCCTAAAACAAAAATAGCTCTAGTTTGAGCTACTAATATGTGGGTGTCAAATTTATTTGTAATAAAAAATCCCCCACGAAAAACTCACAAAAATCTCGCCCCGGTGGCTTTGTGTGTTGACCAATATTTGGCAATTGTGTTATCCTTGTGAATGGTAATAATATCTTACGAAGTTATCGATATGATGAGAGGTGGAAATCATGCACTTTTACATAGGCGGCTAAAGCAGTTTTTGGAGGAAATGGAAGCAGAATATGGAGACTTGCTGCTTTACAATCATGTAAGATGTTTGAGAGCTGGAAAGCGTCTCGAAAGATTCTTTAGGGTAAGGAAAGAAATCTCTGCATTCCTGAGCAATTTCTTTTCAATAGACACTACACAACTGGAAGAAGAGCTTCAAAATGTTGATTTCTTAGAAGAATAGGCTTTCCTCACTGACATCACCACTCATCTTAATTAACTGAATCTAAATCTCCAGGGAAGAAACCAGCTGATGTTGGATTTAATGGGAAATGTAGATGGGTTTCAAAATAAATTAAGAGTTTTCAAACTTCCTTTGAACAGAAATGATTTTGCCCATTTTTCAAGGTATCGGAAGTTAGTTGAAGAACTTGAAGATAATGAAACTCTTGATTTTTCTGAATGTGGTGCAAATATCCAAGAAATCATAACGGAGTTTGACACTAAATTTAAAGATTTTGAATTATTAAAAAGTAACATGCTGCTGTTTAGTAATCCTCTTCGAGCAAACATTGAAGATCAACCAACTCATCTTCAACTTGAACCATGTGATCTACAAGTGGATACATTTTTGCAAACGAGGGAAGAAAAGGGAGCAGATTTCTTTAAATCATTACCAAAAGAAAGATTTCCAAACCTGCAAGATTTTGGCTGGAAAATTACATCAATATTCGGGAGTACATACTTGTGGAAAAGCGTATTTTCTGCATTGAAATTTATCAAGAACCACAATAGAATCCGCCTCACAAATTCTTCTCTATTTCATCTCCTGAGACACTCAATAACAGAGCTTGAGGTGAACATCCGTTCTTTGGTGGATGCAGCCAACTGACCTCAATTTTCTCACTAAACATTTTGTGTGCTTTTACATTTTAAGTTTTTTTCCCTTTTTGTAATTTTTAAAGTTTTGTGTAAAATTTAAAATATCTGTATACTTGATATTAAAGTAAAATTATTTTAGTCTGTAAACTTTTTTAATATGCAATTAAAGGTGTTAAAATGCCCACTTCTTATTTGATTCACAATTCTTGTTTTTGTTCCGTATAACTTGATGGACGTTGGCCAATTATGATCAAGGTCGTAGCTGGAAGGGCAGGTTGGAGGTTTATCCCCCGAAATTTCCCAAAATTTCATAGTACATACCATGTAAGTGATTTATAATATAAATACATATATATGAATGTAATCAATATAAATTTTACATTCATTACGATGCCTAAAATATGTGATTTGAAAAATTTCATATTGAACCCCCTCCCCCATAAAAAATGTCCTGGATATGGCCCTGATTACATTGCAGCCCGCCACTAGACAGGTGGTTTTGATTGCGGCCCTCAGGCACTTGTAAGTTGGAAACCCCTGCTCTAGATCGAAATCGGAAGGGCGCAGTACCGTGCCCTTTTTAATTTTGGAGAATTTCACCCCTTTTCCAAAGTGCTCTGCCCTTGTTTACCGGAATTATTTTTTTTCGCATTAAATATATTTTTTAGGTATTATTACGAGGGGTGGGTAAAGAAAAATTTTGCACGACTGCTTTGTGCGTTAGATGGTAAGATAAAGTAGCCTTTCATTTTCATTTTTTAAACTCCCTTCTCCACTTCGCTACAACCTTTCTGTGCTCCCTTTTGCTGGAGCTAAATAGATTCCCCCTCCCTCCCCCCAACTACATTGACATAATCTTTTATCTCTTTATCCTGCCTTCCTTGGTTCTTTGGCACGACCTCCCACTGTGCTCATTCTGATGAATAATACATGTGGGGATTTGACGTTATGCTTCTGTATTACGTAGGAAGATTCAAAGTAATATTTTTTTTTTCTGGATCCTTCTAACACACAAAAGTACTGTAAACCAGTGCTCGAAATCAGCGGTCGGTTGGTTGTTAGTCATATTTTGCACCTATAAATTTCCCTTTGATGACACCCCCTGAAATTTCCCTGACTTTTCCAGTAAAAAATTTTTTTATATAAATGTTAAATGATAGACTAAAAGCAGAAAAACAAAGTTATATTTAATAGAAAATGGTTAAATGGAAAAACATGAAATTAATAGGCTCTTTCCAGTACTTGTAAAGTCTAAATTTATGGATTTATACCCAACGGTAAGATTTTAATTAATTTAACATTAATAAAAATCTCTTTCATCTACTCATGTTATTATATTTGGTGTTTTATTAGTAGTTGGGAGATTTTCTTAGACAGTTTAAGTCCAATATTATGTGATCGTTCAGTGAATGTTGTCAACTCCATTGCACTCAGTTCCCTCAGAATATTTTTCAGAAGAACTCAGACTAAGTCCTTGTTGTTTTTCAATAACAATAATGTTCTTGATCCTGCTGAATGATAAAAAAAAACTACGTGTGAAAATCCTTGTTTTTGCGCTTATGTCATCAATCTCTCCTAACCACCACTGTACATACAAGCAACTATGCCTTTGACATTAATTGTGAGGAAGGAACAGATTTGCTCACTTGCACTTCTACGTATTCTGTAGAATATGAAGTTAAGTAGCATCTCATCTTGCTTCCTGACACCGGATCAAATCGATGGTTGCTCCTAGTCCCACAAACTTGTTGGCAGCTGTTGAATCTTTCCTTTAGTTCTTCAGCATGTATTTGAATCTCCTAACTTGGAACATAAAAATAGGTGATGCCTTTTACGCTTTGTGAGCAAAAGTTGTACAAATCATTTTATGTTGAAATTTGATTATTTGACATCCTTTGCAGGCTTATCTTAGCTACCTCCCTTTTTGTGGTTCCACCCATACCATCACAAGCATTCTTCCCATGTGAAGAAGCAAAAAAATGCCACTCACAGTCAAGACCAAAATCAATTTTATGGTTGCAGATGTTTGCAAAATTCTTCTTGTTTTTGTATTGGCTTGACGCACCATCTGAATAGTAAATAATCTTTTGTTACTTTAGGAACAGCTGCTTTGATGTGGTTGATCATATGGGTTTGGAACGTGTGAACAGAAAGAGTGTTATGCTCCAGTGATCACTGATGATGCAGATACTCTGGTGTTTCAGTTGACCCTCTTTAGAGTAATAATACACGAAGGGATGTATCGTAGACTGCGAGTTGACCCAATGGTGGGATTGGATTTCATCTTGAATCACAAATGAAAAGTTTTTGCAAAGTTAGCTAGAACTAAGCATTCACAGATGCCGAGGTTTGCCTTTTTATCTTTTAAAAACAGAAACTGAATCATTGCGACGTAATGGTGCTTTTTCAACTCTTAATATTTTTGTACCAGTGTCTCAAAAAATTCATCTCTGGGTTTCATCATAGTCAACATTTCATCTCTATCAACAGTAACCCATTGTTTGTAAAATATGTTATCTGGAATTGTATCAATTTCTTGAGATTCCATAAAAATTTCCAGCAAAGTTTCTTGTCCTGGACATTGATCACACTCTGCTATCATACATTTATAATCCGTGATGTCACAAACCATTAGGTCAAGTATATTTTTATAGTCTACATTCAGTTTCGCTCCTTCGATCATAAGTTTGACATTTTGATGGTACAAAGAGACGCAAACTGTATGAGTCCCCAAAGCTCCAGCAAGAATACACTATTTTGGTCTCATTTCACAAAACTTTGACCTGTGAATGTTACATTGTGGGTGTTTCTTTTGAAATTCTACATACAGTTCATTTAAATTACACAACATCAGTCGCTTTTGCTTGTGAGTTTTTTTGCAATCAATTTTAACAGAGATTAAGTCTTTTTTCCCCTGGGCATAAACGGCTATATTCATCATCTTCAAAGAAATTCATGACTTTCTCAGCAGTTCCTTCCGAAATTGTGACACCTTTCTTTCTCTCCAGCTCAGACAATATGCCCTGATCCTTGACTAGTTCCTTTGATGACTTAACAAGGCGTTCTGAAACCTTCATCTCTGAAGCTATTTTTTTGCCCCGACCAAGTTTTTGGAGTAGACTAAAAATTTTTATTTTTTCTTCTTTGTTTGATGCGTAACATTTTTGTTTCAGTTTTTCTATCAATTAGTCATACTCAGTTAATGAAGATTGTTGGTACTCCATGTTGTTTTCAATATCTTCATCAAAACATAATTCTAATTTTTTCCTAACAGCTTCCGACACTCTTTTACATTTGGCTTTTAAAGCACTTTGTCTTTAATCGGAACTCAATTTTCTTATTTTGGTTGCAGGTGTAACCACAAAATACTAAATGCAGCATCAACCTGTTCCATAATTTCTGTAGTATTTACAAATTCATCAACATTATTAGCACAAGCGGAATCTACAATGTTATCAGCAGGTCTAACAAAAGTTTTTGAATAGCATGTAGGACATAAAGATTTCCCTGGGACAAGATTCAGGGGGGGAAGTTTTCTCCTTAGAAATCTGAGCAATCTTGATTTTCCTTAGTCCCTTAAACACTGATGTTTTGTGTACTTTTAAAGGATCACAACGAACACGGCCAAAGAGGTGACGATACTGTGACAAAAATTTGATTTCGTGGTACTTACAGATTTAAAGATACCCTCAAAGAAAGCAGTAATTTTTCTTCAGAACAGTATTCGTAAATGGGCCTTAGAGTCTTTGACACAACACCTTAAACATTTCTGTAACATTGTTCATTGGTCACTATCCCTACACTACACTGAGAATCCGTTTTGATCTCTTTAAAATACCATTAATTATAGAACATCACTTTGTTTATATAATATTGCAGGTATTGCATATCCAATAACATCTTAAAGTCTGGAATCAAATAAGCCAGCCA
>QLNU02015003.1:3073802-3086416 GCA_006491805.2 Dysdera silvatica
CCCCCACCCTTTAACACAAATGTAATGAAGAGATAACTTAAGTGATAGTGAAAAGCTTGAGACAAGGAGAAAATGAAGTTTTGGATGAAAATGAACTTAAGATTCTCTCGAGATTGATAAGTCAATCTAACTGCAGAGATTTACTGTTTCGTACATTTTTCCGCCCAATATCTATCTACATTCCTCTTTAAAATGTATAAAAACAGGAATGAATTTTATTTGAAAATAAAAACTTCTTTTTAAATTTTAAACATTATACATTCCATTTTGTTTTCTTCTTCTTTTAAATCACTTTGTGTGACACACATACCGTAAGTTGCCAACCTCTGCCCCAAGCTACTGGGATACAGCAGGAAGGATAATACTACAGACAAGCCGGCTTACCTAACCACACATTTCCACAAAAATCTTAAAAATACACAGAATTTTGTTATTTTTAGTGAAGTTCCAAACTTGCAGTGGTCTGGGTTCATTTATGTTTTATGGTATAAGGAGAGCAAAGGTAATGTTGCACCAAGACCTATAGTTTTACCAGGAATTCAAATTAAATATGTGCAGAATCACTCACGAACCATATCAATATTGCAAGAATACTGATGTTATTTGTAAATAATCATCGATTTACTGTAGTCATTATTGCCTTGTTCTGTGTAATAAATTATATATAATAATAATAAATGATTCTGTCCATCTCTAAGAGACAGGAAAAATTGTTCATTGATTCAGTTAGTGAATGAATTTGCATACAGTCTAACCTTGATTTAACGATTTTCATGGGACTAGTAAAAATAATCGTTAAATTGGGGGAACACATTTATCGAAATCAACTATGCACCTATGAGAAGGTGGGGGTGATGGGTTTCGGGCCCTCCTTTGGGATGAAAATTTACTTGAAAGTGAAGTTAAAAGCAGCAACTATTACATTAAAAAAAAATTAAAAATTTTTAAATTTTCAGTCCTCCCCCAAGCAAAAAAATTCTAGGTGAGCTATTTATCGGAATTGAAATAAGAAATTATTGAAAAGGAAAATCATGAAAATACTAACGTTCCAAAGAATATGTGTTAACTTTAATAAACATGATATGAGTACATATGTAATTACTACTTCGAAAGGAAATCTTTGACCTTTTTCTTTGGATCTGGAGTTGGCATTTAATATTGCTTTTTCAAATGCATCGAAAAGACCATCATTGACATCAAAACGCAGTAAATACTTCTTTACATACTATAAACCAGCATTCCCTTCAATTGAGTGAACTCAATTGAAGTTGATTTTCTAACCAAAATTCTACTTGCAGTTATAGACTAATGATGAAATATTATCATTAAATCGAGAACAGCAAACATTAAATTAAGGAAAATATAACAATGGACTCACTGTAACTCAATCCGGTCTAATAAAAATAATCATTAAATCGAGGATATCGTTAAACCAAAGTTAGACTGTATCTATAATTTGAACCTCTTAGGGCCTAGAGGACCAACCCCGGACTGCGATGGACAGTTCATCGCCAAGTGTTTTTTGTAAAAACACTATTAGGAGTCAAACCCAAGTTAACGACATGCTAGGCAAACATGTTACAATTGCATCATCATAGAGCCATAAAAAAGTTGCTTTGAAGCTATCTAACGTTGTCAATAGTCAGCTATTTAGATGGAAAAATCAAGTAGATGTAGTATGCTTTTGTTAAGCATGTATGCCTTTAGGGATTCTTCCAAAAGTAATGAGAATATTTTATTAAATAAAAATTATTTAAGCCACGTTCAAATACGCTTAATAGTTTTCGAAATAGGATCCTTGAGCTTTAATACAGAAGATCCAGCGTTTTTTCTACTGTTCATAATACTGTCCGAATTCATCTTCCGAGATGATCCGAAGGCCTATGGTTACAGCAGGCTTGTAGACAAGCCGGGGCCAGCAGAAGCCTGGCCCCAGTTGCCTCATCAAGCTATATATATATAGCTTGATGAGGCAACTGGGCCTTTATATATATGTATATATCTTTGGGTGCCTTGTGCCCCATATGTGCTTTGCCATGTCCCAGTTACCCTTTCATGCTAACTACAGGCCTGGATCATGGTGTCCTGAGTTTTTTCTACCGTGCCAAAACAATATCCCTTCATGTCTTTGACTTTTGGGAACAGGAAGAAGCCACAAGGCACCAAGTTAGGGCAGTATGGCAGTTGGGGTAGCATGGGGATATTTTTCTTAGCGAGAAACTCCATCACCAAGGGTACGGGTCCTCGCATAATCATGGTGCAGAATGTAGCCACTAAAGATCTCCAGTCGGGCTGATGACCCTTTTCCACAAATGTTCGTGTACTTCCACGTAGAAAGCTGCATTTACTGTTTGCTCTGGTGCCACAAACTGCTTGTGAATTACTCCTTTTGCATCAAAGAAAACAATCAGCATGCTTTTGATTCTCAAATTAGTCATGCAAGCCACCTTCTGTCAAGGTGAATTGGCAGTGTGACACTCCAAACTCTGGAACTTGGTTTCAGAATCGTGCTCAAACACCCAACTTTTAATAATATTTGTTTATTCGACCCAATTTTGTATACATTTTCGTGAGGTACATACCATCAGCGCTTTGAAAAACATAGAAGAAATCTTTTACATTTTATGTTTATGATTTGGGTTAGAATTGCAAGAGAATATAAAGCCAAAGCTTGTTACGGGATTCTCTTCCAAAATGGTTTTACAATTCTGTTTTTGGTTTGTTTGTTTGTTTGAGGTTTGTTATTTTCTTAAATATCTGAAATATAAAAACATTGTACAGTTCATTAACTGATATAAACAGCATTTTGTGAGTCAACGATTAGAATATATTAACATCAATGCTATATATACGATATTTGGGACTCATTTGAGAAAACGATGACACAAAATTGGATAAAGTTTATGTGTTAGACTGAAAAAGTAACACAGGTGAAATAAAATTATGAATTTGATACAGTTAGATCTTTAGGATGTGTCAAATGAATAAGATTAATTATTGACCTAATTTTTTAGAGTTAATGTTAGACTTTTAAGAGCATATTTGTCACTAGTAATCATTCTGTGCAGGAAACCTGGTTCGCTGTTCATGCAGTTCGACAAATAGTACGATATCGATAGTTGATGCTCTCTGTTCTCAGAGGTCAAGACCTTGAGCACCATTTGGAACTAATCTTCCACATTTTCAATTCCTATGTAATGATTCGGTAAACAACCATTTTCGGAAGGTTAGCTGTTTCAGAGATTGAATTCAAACTTACACGGTGGTCTGAATCACAGCTTTCACTATCATCATGTTTTCCTGCATGTTTGATGTCGATGGGCATCCTTCATGTGGTTGTCTTGGATGTTCTCCCACCCGTCCTTGGACACCTCGTTCCACTTGTAAACTTGTGATTGTGACAAAGTTTCACCACCATAAGCTTGCTTCAACATATCAAAGGTATCACTGATTTGGTCAACTTAAAGCCAAAAATTTATCGCCTATTGTTGCTCGATTGTTTGCTGCATTGTTGGTCATGATGATGCGTACCTCTGAACATTTCAACAGCTCGGAGCCAATTGGCGATTGATTCTTTTCAAGACTGACTCCGTCCACCACATTTCCCAACAGTCGCGATTGTCTAGCTAAAAGTGAGAATGGAGGGAGGGAAAACATTCTCATTACTTTTGGAATGAACCCTGTATATATATATATAGAGAGAGAGAGAGAGGTTTTCAAAGCATGTACATGCGGTTATATTATCTGTATGCATATAGACTAAGTAAGTAAGCGGGGAAACGAACCTTGAAATTATAAAAATTTTATACAGCAGAAAATTTTCAGACAGTATGATGAATGATATAACTATATGGTTAAGGTTAAATAATGCTTAAACTCTTAAATAACAACAGGTTTAAGCCTACTTGGCCTAAACATAAATCCGACACTGTGCAAGGATAGCTGCATTCACGTGCGAATTTAAACATCTAAGACATAAATTTCAATACTATGAAATATTGGGATATATTTACGTACGATTTTAACATACACACACATTCATGTCAAACGTTACTAATTTTTTCATAACAGAGAAACTTTAATAGTCAATTGGTTGCTCTGACAAGGAAAGTGCTTTACAACGGAATAGATTTATATGCCTTTTTAGCGATCTTTGAAATGCAAACTTCGTATTACATAAATCACACTTGAAAGGTTGAGCAGTGTAATGAGTAAGCTTATGATTTACTAAATCATGCTTTTGAACATAAGCAGCGGGACATCTATCACAGGTGTAAGGCTTTTCACCACTATGTGTCTGTCTATGTTTTTTCAAATTGGGGTTTTGAGCAAAACGTTTACCGCAAATATCACACTCGTACGGTTTTTCCCCTGTGTGTATGTTTTTATGGACTTTTAAGGCACATAATAATGCAAAAGCCTTACCACACATATCACACTGATAGGGCTTTTCTCCTGTATGCGTTCGCATATGGTGTTTAAGGTTCAGCTTCGTAGCAAAGCTTTTGTAACACTCGTTGCACTCATATGGTTTCTCACCAGTGTGTGTTCGCATATGTACAGTTAGTAAACTCTGGCTTTTAATTGGTTTATAACAAATTTCACATTCCAAGCTTTCAGATACTTTAGATTCCATGCATACGGAACTCTGGCTGGCTTCTACTGCTGCTTTATTATGAATAACTTTGTGTCTAAGTAAATATTCTTTCAAATGAAAACCTTTGCCACAGATGTTGCATTCAAACACTTTATCGCTATCATGCCGCTTTCTATGACGATACAAATAATGCTTCAAAGAAAAAGTCTTGAAACAAATTTGGCATTCATAAGGTCTTTCTTCCGTGTGTATTTTCCGATGTTGATCCAAAAAACTCTTTCTATCGAATGATTTAGTACATACATCACATTTAAAAGATTGTTCAATCGCATGCAGTGTTGCATGTTTTTGCAAAGACACGGCATCATGAAAACTTGTATGGCACAAACTGCACTTTAATGATTCTTCAACATGCTCATTTATATGCGTTGTCAACGAAAGTTCATCTGAAAATGTTTTTGAACACTTTTCACACTTGAAGCTTTCAAAGAGAGCATTCTTTGTATGTCCTTTTAACACACGTTCCGTACAATCCCTTTTTTCATCAGGTGTGTGACGGAGCATATGTACCTTTAAATTATATTTGGTACTCAAAGTTTTCAAACAGACTGGGCATTCGAAAATTTTAGGTCCGTTAATCATATGCAGAAATAATTCTTCAGAGAATGTATTTGAACACTTTTCATGCTTGGATTTTTCTGGGCACATAATCTTGGTACGACATTCAGCAGATATTTTCTCTCTCGTGTGGATACGCATGTGCACCTTTAAGTTGTACCTGGTGCTCAAAATTTTGAAACAGACTTGACATTCAAAAAATTTATGACCAGAATGCATTCTTCGATGTCGTTTTAAACGAACTTGATCATTAAATGCTTCGGAGCATGTCTCACATTTAAAAAGTTCGTTCTCCATATTTGATACTTCTTGCCTGCTTCCTATATTAAATTCTTCTTGCTCGTTTCCCATATTCAATTCCTCTTGTTCATTTTCCATATTCAATTCCTCTTGTTCATTTTCCATATTCAATTCCTCTTGCTCATTTTCAACATACAATTCCTCTTGCTTATTTTCCATACTCAATTTCTCTTGCTCGTTTCCCATATTCAATTCTTCTTGTTCATTTTCCATACTCAATTCCTCTTGCTCATTTGCCATAATAAATTCTTCTTGCTCATTTCCTGTATCTGATTCTTCTTGTTTGTTTATATTCAACTCCTCTTGCTTGTCTGCTATATTTGCTTTTTGTTTCTTGGTCATACTTAATTTCTCTTGCTTATTTCTCATATTCAATTTTTCTTGCTCATTATTACATGCATGGTCCAGTCTATGAAAAGTTTCAACACAACCCTTGTATTTAAACTGTGTTCTCTTTGTTTTCATATTGCTTCAAAGAGAAAGGGTAGAAAGCTTTGTGGCACAGAAGTTTCCAATTCCAGCTTGGCAATTTAGAGAAGAGCGGACTGCTGCACACTGTAAAGTGAAATAAACTGTGTTATTGGACATGTATGATATTTAATTGTTAAATCAACATACATCATGCTTTGTTTCGATTCACGTCTCAAAAGTTTGCATATTTTATGGTGGAAAGTCAGCCAAGGTCATGCTAATATATAATATACTAATAATTTAATAAAAATTTTACTTGGCACTTGACTACACCACTCTATATATATATATATACATTGCGTGTGGTTGGCTCCTGAATTTATTTGAGTTTTGTCTACCCCTGCATATGTCGTCCATATCATTTTCATGATTTGCAAGTAACATGGATGATTCTTTATGAATGATTCCGGGCAATCTACCTAACTTTTCCACCATATATTGCTGGGTATTTGTGGCTTTACAGTGTTTATGTATTCCTTTAGCCAAGCACCTTGTCTGTAATGATTTCTCAAATATTTCTAAACAGATACCACATGCTTTACAATAGACTTAAAAAAAAAGTAAGTAGTAAAAAGTAAGTAGGCGGTAATACGGCTTATCCGATTTTTCATAAACCACTGCAGCTTTTTCTTACTGCCAGTCTGTCAATGTTGCTATTTTTTATTTTATAGCCAAAGGTCTAATGAGGTAGAGAATATAAATAAGGCGAAATAGGCATAATAAGTTAAAAAATATGGCCTTCGAAAGATGGTTTTTTAACGAATCCTTGATTTACTCTGAGTATTTTTTAATTATTTTAATTATTGAAATAATATAAAGCTTTATAATATTCTAAATTATTGTAATAAAATATATATTTGTAATCTTTCATTTACTAAATGATACAATTAGTTTCTGCCAGTTTCTCTCACTTTCTGCCACTGGCATGGCAAAAACTAGTTTCTGCCGGCAGAAAATCAACCCTGATTGGTAAGCAGAGGAGATCTGGACAAGTCCATTATATTTGCACCCGCACAAAGCCTCAAATACATCCGGTTTTTTGATGACCCAGAATCCTTAAAGAATTTTGTTTGAACAGTCCCAATCATGTTGAGCACAATCAAGATCTTCATTAATAAGATTTAAGTTTTAACGACTTTTATTAAATTAATTGCTGTATAATGCTGTATTGGTTCTACTACATATGATTCAGTAGCTTTTGTTTGTAATGTATGTGTGACATGAGGACAATTAAGATCATTTCATGTCAACAATTTTACGAGGAAGCCAACTCTCTTTCTGACTTAAGAAATTAAATCTTGAACAATGGATCTGCTGGGAGTGGGGGAAGGCAAGTGCTTAATACCCATTAAAATCAAACCCAGATTTTTTGGGTGGTAGCAAAACGTATTATTACTACTATACCACTGCATGGCTAATTCAGTAGCATCAGCACAATTCCTGTTTGTTATATATGTGAACGATACTAACATTACGAAAAGACTGATTATGAAAATTTTAAATTCCTTTAAACATTTTCATAAAAACAAATATGGTACCTTTAACACAGTATGTACAACAGGGTGTTTCACTTTTTCGAAGTTGCTATTTTCATATCAATTGGCTCATCCTCTTGGTTCTATTCCTCTAAGTGATCTGTATTCCAAATTTCAGACAAATTAAATAATATATAGGGGTTGCACACTTTTGCAGGGTTCAGCTGTTTTTACCAGGAAGATGTAGCATGTCTGCACTTCACTGCTTTTGAAAATTTAAATGCACTTTCTTTTCTCTTTTTCAAGTTGCGAAAATGAATACTAGAAGGGGAATTTAGTTATTTGAGAAAAGATGCCAAGTGGTAAATTTCTGGGGCTTGGCTCCCCTCTAGAGAACGAGTGCTAGTAGTTTTCACCTACCATCACAAAGAGATGAAGGAAATGCTCTCTAATGCTGCAAAGTCCACAGGTATCAAACTTCAGGAAGTGTAGAGGAACGCAAACATTCCTGTAATGATGGAGGAGAATATTAGAGCTCATATTCAGAAGTTATACAAGGAATAGCAAAATCTGGATGAAGAGAAATCAAGAAACACGGAAACTGAGAATATGGAGTGCCAGATTTAGAAAGGTGATCTTGTAAAACTATTTGATATCACTTGGCAAGGTGTGATAACAATGAAGAGTGCATTTCAAGAAGATAGACATTCCTTAAATTCACAAAAACGGAATGAAATGATTAGATGAAAAAAACAAAAAAAATGAAAGGGAAAGACTTGAGCGATTTTGTTACCAGCCATACAAAGATATTTTCTCTATTATTTGGGGTCAACGAAACGGAAAAATATTGCAGGGATGGGCTAAGAAGATTCATCAATGCCCTTAAAGTGGTTAATGAGATTGCAGAAAGGGGTATTGCTCTAATAAAGAAATTCAACGAGTCAGTCAGGGATGAACAACAGAAACGATTCCTGTTGAAAATTGTTAGGCACCACAGAAGAGTCGTCACCAAGCGAACACAAGCAAAAGTTGCATCCAACAAATTTAACTAATATAAATAACATGAATGTTATTAAGTTGTTCCATAAAAGTCTTGTTTGCAGTTCAGTTTTGTTGAATGGATTTGAAAATAAGAAAATAAAAATAATAATCGTTGGAAATCTTGTTCCTTTAGCTTATATATATACTATATATATATAAGTGTACAACCTCTAAATATTACCCAATCTTCCACAAATTTGTCAGATACCATTTTTATATCAATAAGACTGAGAAAGTAAGCGAAGTCAACAATATTGCAATATTTTACTTTCTACCTAATAAAATGAAACAACCTAATGTACAAGAAATAAGCCATTTATTACTAAATACATAAAACACAACATCTAAACTAGTAGCTTAGCATAAAATATAAACTAACAGCTTAACATGAGTTCTGAACTACTTAGAACTGCTCAGCATGACCTCTCTCTATATATACGGGTTCAGTTCTGACAAGTATACAGGCAGCCACAGCCATGAGCTTGGTTGTTTAAACTTTTATAATGCAAGAACAGCAAGATAGGTGTTATTTACCAAATATCGTGTGGAGATCAAATGACGGTGCATATTAGACAGACGGGAAGATCGATACGTCTACGAGGGAAGGCGCATATGCGTGCGGTGGCCAGGAGACAATTGAAGCCAATTAGCTGAACATGTTTTCGGAAGGATCATGAACCAGACTGGCATTCAACAGAAGTGTTACAGCTTAAGGAGTCATGCTATTAACATCTCAAAACCTCTACCAGAACCTTAGAAGGTCTTTGCCAAACCTAAAGTTAGGGGTAGCCATCTAACGTCATCAGGAATGAGGGATTCCTGGGCTGGAATTATCCTGCATTAAATGACATCAAATGAGGAATTTCCAACATGCGCATATATAAACTTGGGACCTTCAATCACTTTTCATTCTGCCTTCACTTGACAAAGGGAGCAGTTGGCTCCCGAAACGTCGTGTTTTTAAACCTTACGCCAGTGTCGAAATAACTGTTGTTATGGAATCTCCTGGTGAAACTGTGTATTGCTTCATTAAGGACAATAAGGGCCATTCTGGGACAAACAAGGTGTGGCAACAGGAAGCCATCCTGAGGCTCTCATAGCCAAGGTTGTATCAATTTTTCATGACTCAAAAAAACGCGGGTGGTTCTTTTTAAAACAAAATCACTTCATAAAACCCAAAAAAACCTGCTTTGCCAATACTGTGTGAAAAATTATTACAAGTATGTGCAAATTCATTTAGGGCATGCTGACAGTATCCCAAACCTTATCTTACAATTCTGCATAATGCATAAATTTACAAGGAAGCTTTGAACTTGATAAAACAGTTGATAAAAGTCAGCTGAATTCTATACATCTTTCAGTCAGGTAATTTATTCTATGCTGTAGAATTATGGCTTCACTTAGCAAAAAGTTTGGAATTGGAACCTTACAAGGAAATTATATTGAAAAGAATGAACAAAGCTATTCAACCATTCCATTATTTAGCAAATACGATGGATCCTAAATATAGAGGGAAGAGACTGTCTACTTCCCAAGAAGATGCAGCAGAAAACCAGTTAATCGAAAAATGCCCATATATGTTTATTTGCCATATACAATTACGTATGTGGAATATTACCCTCCAATGTTTTCTGGGCATGTGAAGATGTTCCCAAATGCAAAGTGGTGGAACATTATGATAATAAGAACAGAAAAAGGAAACGATCTCTCGAGTGACTTTTGCAAATTCAATTCAAACTTATTGTTATATGCTGCAAGTTTTGCTGCAATAGAGCAAATTTTTTTTTAATTTTTGGTATATTATGCTTAACGTTCTATAACCACCTTGATGCAGACAAAGCAGTAAAGCTGGTCAAGATTTAAAATCTCTGCACAGTGTTATTACTGATACCAACAAATGAATTCCTTGCTTATTTTATTTTATAATGCTTTATAATAATAAAATTTAATACTTTTAATTTCAATGAATCTATACTTTTCTTATCAATGTAGTTTTCTATTAATAATATAAAAATAAGCTCAATAATAACTGGTTATTTTTTTTCTATAATAAGCATATTACATTTGAATAAAATAGGGTTATACAGCAGATTTCAACAACAGGGTTGTCCCAATTTTTCCCGACTCAAAAAAAACCCAAGTGGTTTAAAAAAAAAAAAAAAATTCCCCAATATTAAGTAAATGGATTTCTAATCACAATATTAGAATTCTAAATTGAATTATTGAATATTTATTGAAGAATTTAATATTAGAATTCTCTTCTTAATCACAATATTAGAATTTTGTATACTCCTATTTCACTGATATGATATATTGCTACTATAGTTACGTGTATAAAATTAGGCAATTATTGTTGACCTTATTTTTATATTAATGGAAAAATATAGTCATTAAATTTACAAACATTATAGAATCTTACAAGTATAAAACTGTACAAAATAAAATAAAGAATTCATTTATTGATATCTATGTTATTTATCACTTTGCAAAAATTTATAGACCTTGACACGCTCCCCCACCCTAAGCTTTACCTTACATTAGTGTTTTCCATTGCTTTATCTTGCCAAATATTGCAGTATCTTCAAATAAGGTCTAAACTTATTCCACTTAATAAACATCATCCAACGACAGCTAAATATATGCACTTGTCCCCTCGTGTAAACGTCATTACATATTGGAAATCTTACATCACTAGAGATAGTAGTAACACTGAAATGATGCGTTCTTTTCGGGTTGAGTAAAACCCAGGATGTTTTTTAGAAAAACTCAACCCAGGTAGGCTTTTTTAGGTTTAATTGGATATTTTAAGGAATTATTATCATTAAAAACAGTTACTTGTTGTTTATTACTGGTTGTTTTCAAATCTTTGCACAAATCAAAAATAACACAACAATAACACAACTTCCAGTATCTCAGTCATTTAGAAAATGGTAAGGAAGAATTTGCAACCTCTAAAAATTTTAAAATTCAAACCTAGAGTTGCCATTATGTTCCTGCCATGGTATCTCCCAAGTAACTGAGAGTTATGGGCCCTGCAGTGGCACAGTGCTGTAACACATTCGCCTAGTGCACTGTTAACTTGGGTTCGGCTCCCAACAGTGCGAAGAACGTTTACGTGGAGATCTCATAAAGATTTCACAGCTCACTGTAGTCCGGGGTTTGGTTCCCTAGGCCTTAAGAGGTTCGGATTCCTCTGAAAACAGTAGATTCCAGCACAGTATGACCATTGTAGTCCTTCAGCCATAAGACCAGGGCCGTGCTTACGGTGTTCACGGCCTTGGACAAAGAAGATTTTAGCGGCCCTTAAAAATATTTTGACATAACAGAACGATAAAAAGATTTACACGGGTTTAGCATTGGGTCCTTCATAAAGCATAAAGTCCTTAACTGGTCTAAACGCTGTAGGTAAAAATAAAGAGCAGATAATGAAGTTAAATTGAAAATAGGGGATAAAAATTAAATAAAATACGAATCATTGTAATTTATTATTACTCTAATTATTATAATTATAACGAATTAATGAAAAGCTAACTTAAAGAACACAGCCGCCTTTTCAATACTATTAGAACTTACAAAGTAATTTTTCTAGTTTTGTGGGCTGCCACGAGTCTCTGCAGTGGCCATATTGCCACCACAATAAACATGACAACGTACACTAATTAAACACACACGATTTGACTAATAACGTGTGTATTTATTTCGACCACCATTTAGAAGTTGCATTATGGGAAGTATGACGTCACACACACAAAAGGTGAGTTGACCAAATACTCTGTCGAAAGTATATGGGGCCGCTAAAAACTGATTTCTTGGTATTTGCACTACACATTTTGGTGGTCCTGGACAGCCGCTCAGCTCGCACCTCCTAAGCAGGGCCCTGCATATGACCACAAACATAGTATAACTGAAAGTTATTTACAATTTAGTTTGGAACAGATGGGGGGGAACTTTTTCGTGTTGGAAGGCCTAATTAGGTTAGCCATAACGTAAGATCGCATTCAAAAGAACACAGTGGATGCACTTTAAAAAAATTTTTTTTTTTTTAAATGTAACTGCATGTACTACATACAAGTACTACATACGATAACCCTACAAATACTACATACAAGTAT
>QLNU02015003.1:3091938-3123219 GCA_006491805.2 Dysdera silvatica
AATTACAGAAATCAACACACAATGCACTAAAATTTGCGTAATCAAAATAAGTTTTAAGGCCATAAAATCCATTGCCGTAAACCTCCAAGCCATTTATAACTCAATTATAGTGAATTTACAAATTCAAAAGCTGTATTAAAAAGTGTATTTCTTTACACTAAAAACTTTCACTAATTAAATATTTACAGCAACATTTCCATTCCACCCTTTTCAAGTTCATTATAAAAGAGTTTAACTATATAATCGCAAAGCTGATATTCTATTTCCATTTAAAGCGTGTATGACTATATACAGGGTGGTAACAAAATGCAGGAAAAAAAAATCCCCGATATTTCTTTGATAGATAGCTAAAAATTTCCCTGATATTTTTACGTCCGCGTTGTCAGCAAGATGATGAAAATACCAAATGTACAAATGCTATAATATATGAAAAAACCTACACAATTAAAAAAAACAAAACAACGCAACTCACGCAGCCCTCGCTTCACCGTATTGCCACTGAGTCAGTAGCAATACGTTGAGACGAGGGCACCACACTACGATTTATGACTTAAATGAGACCTAAACAGATTGTCTACGGGGGGGAACAGAACTGGAGATACTACGAAGTTAAAGTTCAACAAACGTGTGGAATTGCGTAGCTTCTCTGGGTGAAAAAAAAAATTCGTAAAAAGAAAAAAGTTACTAATTAGAAGACAGATTTTAAAAGAATTAAACAAAAAAACAAAATTAATTTTATTTACTTTAAACATTTCCGTAAATACCAAAGTTTAATATCAGTGTAATCGTGCTTGCAAAAAATCCGTTTCGATCTAGTTAAAGCCAGAAATCAATAGTGTAGTGACCTCGCCTTGGCGTATTGCCACTGACAGAGTATGAAATTGTGATGCTTTTTCTTTTTTGTATTATCCACTTTTGAAGGAAAGACGAATTTTAGTGGAAATAGCCACAATACTTAACGAAGTAATTGTCAGTAGTCCAAGTGATTTGAGGCATATGTTAAACTTCGATTCATAATATCTCCAGGTTTATTCACCACAAGAAATCCATTTTAATCTTCTTAAAACAATAATTATACAAGCCTTTTTTTATGTAAATTTTTTTTTTTATATATATATACACGGTGCAATTTGAAATAAGAGAGACAAAAGCACATATGTATTTTTTTAACACACTGTACACATTTCAACGGGGTTCTTCATAATATAGAAAGATATACAGCGCATTTAAAATATATAAAATGATATATAAGCGAACTTTTTCCGCTGAATAGAACTAGAGTTATTAATGTTTGTTTGTTTGGATGTTTTATGGCGCAAGAGCATCTGGGCTATACTGCGCCAAAGTTATTAAGGGTTTTATGCTCATTATGGGACACCCTATATATTATATACAATGGCTACCGGGATGGGGGGGGCAAAAGATGGATTACGGTGTGGGATGTATGTCTGAAAGAAACATCGACTACAAGGGGCACTGAACTGTTATCCATTTCTCCTTACTATATCCCAAGTTAAGACAGACTTGTAAAAAGAACATGTAAAAACACCTTTAGTGAAAATCTATTTGGAATATAATTTTAGCGTCAAAGAACAATTTAGACTGTCTTGTACAAAATGAAAAATTTAAAACAAAATTAATTCAATTTTTGATATCGCAATCTTTTTGATTCTTCGGTTCTGCAATAATTGATTTTGAAAAAAAAAATGAAACCTAGAATATTTTCAAGGTGGGGGACTAAGCCCCCCGACTACGGCCCTGATATGTAGAAGGATTATAATTCAAGAAAAGATGAACTGTTCGAAAGAGCAGTTCACGTGGATGGGCGAGTCGCCTTGATGAACCAATTTGCCCATCTCCAACATTTGCTGCCTTTTTAGCAATAGAAAAATTTCTTTTTCCCTAATTTCCTTGGAATTTTGAAAAATTCCCGGACACTTCCAGAATTGAAAAATTCTGATTTCCAAGTTCCGTTACCACTCCTCTGTATATAGGTAAAGGAGATTGGTATGAGCAAAATCCCTTACAAATTAAATAATTTAGCTAAAAACACTTTTTGTTTTTCAAGTTTTAGTTATATATTTGGCAAACATTCTTCTGAAAAATATATAGTCTTAATAATTTTATATAAATTATATTAGTTTTGGTGCAAAATGGTACCTTTTGGAAGAAGTTTAGTCAAAAGTATAAGTTTTTCAAAATTTTCAGTATGCAATGTGGTATGAAAAGCATAGTTCAGAAAAATTATTTTAGTAAGCTATTTATTATAACAACGAATTTCAAATTTCCCTGACTTTGGCCTTTGTATTTCAAATTTCCCTGACTTTTCCAGATCCGTAGACACCCTGTATTTAATATATTTAATCATCAAACAAATTTAATACACAGACGTATGTGTTTCCATTAATAAAGCATAATAAAAAGAAAAATATATTCATGCTGCTATTCGCCGATACAAAAGGAGAGCTTGCTACTAGCAACTTCAATAAGACATCAACTTAAATAGGGTATCTATATTCTTTTGTTACGGGATTGCTAACACGTACGTCAGTTATTCAAAGAAAAAGAATGAATCTTTTAAAATAGAAATTATCAATGCGTAATTAAAAAGTAGTTTTCAATTCCTTTCAAATTTTGTAAAGCAGCTTGTATAAGAAAAGCTGATTGTTCTGGAAGGTTCGAAGAACCTTAATTTCCAATTGAGATAAATGAGAAATGTTTTTGAAATTCAAGGGAATCATTACACAGATAATATACACTACTAGAAACTTTAAAATAAAACTTTATTCACTTTACAAAATATACAATCGACGGAATGAAAGTAACAATTGAAAAATTTTTCAGTCGCACATTAATGTACAAGAATTTAAAAAAAAATGGACTGGTTTTGTACACAACTGTACACATGGCATTTAGCATACCTTTCACATATTAAACAAAAGGTCAAAAAAATAGTTTAATTTGGCACTTACAATTAAATTTAGATAGTGGCCATTGTCTTGTCTGAAAAATTTGAGTACAGATGATAAAATTTCAAAAAACGATAGTTTACTTCACCTAAAAACAGGAGTGACACACTTAAAATAAACACTCGCTATTGAAAGCAAAATGAAACGAATTTTACATCTATCAAATCCGCATATATCACACTGAATACATGGATATAATCACTATTTTCGGGCTTGATTGCAATAGTCACAAATGGATATGAAAATTTCAACGTTTCATCAACTTCATGTTAAAAAGAGGGTGTGAAGGTTACTTTTGGCAATGCATTTACAATGAACACTTGCGCACATGAATAGTTTTGCTAAAAATGTTACGATTCTGGAGCACAAGAAGTTAGGTTGAAAAATGTTACATGGCCAATATACAAGGAAAGTATATTCTGCGCTTTTGGTGGCACAAAATTTTCCCTTTACAAAAATACACACAAGTTATAACCACTACTTCATATAACTCTCAATTGTTTCACTTTCGTAAAGTATAATCAAAACGATTTACTCCTAAAAAATAGACAGGCATCCACCGTCGACGGTAAATTGATATGTAATGCTGTGTGTATGGCACTTCAGTTTGTATTGTACAAATCTAATATTCGTAGAAAGTTTTAGAATCATCTACTAGAAAACTCAAAATGTTTTTGTGTAGAGCACACCACTAAAAGAACGCTTGATTCATCAAGGACTGAAATAAGGCAAAAGTAAAAAGTGTTTTTCTGAGCAGCGGTAACGAAGTTCGCTCTTGGTTGCAATGTTTTTTTTTATCACAGTCATTTAAGGCACAGACACCAAAAAGTTGTTAAAACATCTGATCGGACTGAATTTGAGCCCGGAAATTGCCGTTTCTTTTAATTGTTGCTTCCCGTAATGGAATCTTCTCTCCTTTATTCAGAGAGTAGTTGTTCTTCCATTCGTTTTCTTCGAGGTAAGTATTTGGTTTTACTGGGATTAACTGTGTGGCAACAGCAGGAGTCTGGCCCTTGTGTTTCTTCTTCATATAGTAATAGATGCCCACTGCTGAGCAAACGGCTCCTAGGATCAGCCCACATAAGAATGCAGCAGCCACATGTGAAGCATGGATTCCATCATCAAGGAAAGAGGCTCTTGAGTTTGGTAATGCATCTAAAACGAATAAATAAATATTGTGAATACAGATAATCAAATATAAGTGCATAAAATATTAAGTCTAAATTTTTGTTATATATTTTTAATGTTATCTGAACACGCTGAAATGCACAAACAACGTAAGTGCATGTGTTTTTTTTAAACCAAACTAGTGTTCTACTATGGGATTTTAATCTGATAAACACACAAAAATGGAAGTGTCCAAAAAACAACGTTTGTGTTTTCACAGTGCACCCATACTTGCCCACTCATATCGTTTCGAAGTTCCACAAGATTCATACCATTCTTTAAAGGAGCAAAATTAAGGAGTTTTTTAAGGATCCAAGACAAAAAAAATGAAGGATACACGAAATACCTAATTTAGCATTGAATAAAACAAAAGCAGGACTCCCAGCAAGCTTTTCACAAGAAACTAAGAAAATCAGGATCACCTTAAGGGGATTTGTTTGTTTGTTTTTACGGCTCAAAGACTACAGTGGTCATGCTGCGCTGGACCTTAAGGGGAGCTTTGAAAGTTATGAGGAGGTTTAAAATTGATGTTTTGATGTATTTTATCAGCATATTTAATAATACTAAAGACTTAAGTAGACTAATACACTCTTTTGAAAAAAAAAAAAATATCCCTAAAAAATAATTTGATTATTTCGAAATTTTGCATACCTTTAAACCAATGTTTCCCAACCTTTCCCAAGCCGTGACCCACTTTTATTATAGCCACGTAATCCACGACCCCCTTTCATAGAAACCAAAAGACCAACGACCACCCCCAGTTCGTCACCACCACACTTGCAAAAAAAACCACATTTTTAACAGAGTAAAGAAAACACATTGAAAAAATTAGAATATAAAATTATATTATATTAATTATATATATTGTTAATTATGTATATTAATATATATTATAGATATATATTTAACAACCATTAGTAGAATATTGCAATGTTGTGTAGCCATGTTGAAATATAAAAGCATTGGAAACATTTGGTATGAAATTGCTTATAAAAATAGTTGCGGCAACCCTCCCCGAAATCTGTTCATGACCCCCCAGGTTGGGAAGCACTGCTTCAGAAAAAGAATGCAAATGATTAAATTTTCAAAGCCAATGAGTGTTAACTTCGATCATAGCGCGCATTTCTACTGTGTAACTAGATCGGTCAAGATAAGGTTGATCAACCAGTGTACCAGGAAGGAAGATTAAAGTGGTCCACCTACCATACATAATGGAACTCCCCCCCCACATCATCATTCCAGGAGTAGAGCCGGAATGGCACTCCCTCGGGAAGGCTTTTTGATCGCATTGGCCATGCCATGTGGTCTCAATCTCCAAACATCACTGCATCCTTGTATCCAAGACAGAAACAAGACTCATCACCGAAGCAGATAGTTCTCCACTTTAGCCTCCATTGCCACCTGGATGTACACCATGATAGCTTTCGAGAGTGGTGGTCTAGGGTCAATAGAACACCTGTTGCTGGATGTCTGGCTTATAGTCCAATATCGTGCAAGCACCTTCTGATGGTTTATGGAGACACTGCGCTGAACTTCCTGAGCTTGGTATATGGTGTCAAAGTTCACTCACAGTAGAGCAAGGATCACTATAAGCCATTCTTCTAATCCAACGATCCGACCGGGCAGATGTTCATCCCTGGCCACCTCTTGCAGTTATCCGAGTTTGTCCTTCTGTAAACAACCACCGGGATGTGCAACATTGAACAATGCTGGCATCTCGGCCAACGAAACATTGTTCCATTTCTTTATGTTCTAGCAAGCTATATTTTATTTGCTTAATTAATTTTTACACCAGTTTTTGGCCAAAAGTACTCCATAGCAGTGGCATAGCAATTCAAGAATTATGGGGGGGAGGGGGCTTCAGTAGCTTTGAGGAAGGTTATGTGATGTGGCGTTAGTGGTGTGTTTTGATGCCCAATGTCAGGCATGAGCCCCCCCACACTTATTACTCACTTTTCTATATTATTATTTTTTGATCAGTGCATGATAAAGGAGTAGAGCAGATGTACTTATTTATGACGATTTTAATTTAGTTTGAGTTATATTAATTATTATTACTGGTTTAGAAATATGAAATATAACATGGAATTTTACCTCTTTTGGAGCACAGCCGGATTTCCTTTGTGGGACCATTACAGTAAGTATGGGAAGTCGTTAGCATCTTGCATCGACGTTGTCGGGATTGCTCCAAATTTTGATTGCAAACTGACCATGTTGACCATTCTTCCCACATGGTATCCTCTAAATAATTTAAAAGAAAAACTGAATAAATCTGATTTGGAAAAAAAAGAAAAAAAAAAAGAGAAAGAAAAGGTACAATAGCCACTATTTTGCACTATTAAAATAATTAAAAAAAGTTGTTGATTAAGTTTGTGACATATATCTATTACCTAAGTCAGGAGTCCCCCCATCTTATACGACCTGCATCTCTAGAAAATGCTTTATGAGGGTTGGCACCCCCTACAAAAGCAGTACAGTTGGCCCCACTTATATATTCAGGGTATCTACCACTTTTAGTAAAGTAAATTTCATGACCTTTTCATGACTTCTTCATTACCCAAAAAGCGAATTTTCGTGACTTGTAGGAGTCATTAAAAAAATCCGCAATTTTTTAAAAAATAACTTACAATATCATAAAAACTATTTTACGAAAACAACGACAACCATCATCAAGTTGATATGAACTGTTGAAAACCAAAGTGGCACAAGTTTAAAACCTTAGTTTTAAGATATAGAGAGATGAAGTAATTGACTGCTATAGAGATGCATGTAGTTACCTCTCGACAGTTCTATTTTAGGCATAAAATTCATTAAGCTAAGACTCGCAGTATTTACGCACTTTTATTAATTCACGCACTCAATTTCAGTCCTTTCTTCGCATTATTAAGTTCAAATAAAAGGGCACT
This sequence comes from Dysdera silvatica, assembly GCA_006491805.2. Taxonomy (NCBI): domain Eukaryota; kingdom Metazoa; phylum Arthropoda; class Arachnida; order Araneae; family Dysderidae; genus Dysdera; species Dysdera silvatica. The sequence goes on from QLNU02015003.1 coordinate 3,098,981, forward strand.
CATTTCAGCATCAGTTTTTTGCTGAAGTTTGTTTTTCTTCCAACAACCTAACACTTTTTGATAATTCTTCGACAGTCTTCTTTTTTTTTTTGATATCTTAGCTTTTCTGTTATTTAAAGCATATTTACGACTCTTTGATGCTTGGATGACATTGCAAATGATGCTTATTGTTATGTCAGCATTTCTTAAACCATTTGCGGACATTACTGAAGAATAAACACAGCACTGAGCAATCAAAGAACGTTCCTGTAGATTTTGACGAGGCATTATTAATAGAAAAACCTCTCTCGACTTCCGCATTACTACGGAAACGGTAAAGAATACACTTTATAAACTTTAAAAGTTAATTATCTTCATCCTCATCAAGATTTTGGGTAAAGAAGCCATCCCCTCTACCTTTGTTATTGATAAATTCTTTCAGTCTGGTCTGAAAATTAACGTTCTCGCATAACTTCAGGTATTTATTTTTAATGGTATCTCCTTCTACAGGTGCAATATAGTTTTTAATTACAAATTCTTTCAGCACAATCGATGTTCTCCCATTCCTAACAGCTTCATTAAGCATAACTTTAAGAGAAATGCATGTAAGACTATTAGCAATCAGTTTACGTAAAGGAGATTTCACGCATATGGTTACCTTTTCAAAAAGTTGAATGAAAAAAGTTTTACACCCATTTAAGAAAGATATCTTCTCCAGTCCAGTCATAGTTTTCATTTCTGCCCTAGCTCCAAAACCAATGTCCATTGCTTGCAATGGCAAATGTACATGATTTTTTGTAAAATCAACTTTCTGACACTGTTGACCACTAACAACTTTCGACATCATATCCTTTTTTATGAAGCGACTTGCTATAGAACGGACCATTTAATACACAGAAATGTATATAAAGGGTGCCAATGGCTTATTCAAAATAAAATTTATCAAATGAACAAAACAAAAAAAAGCAAGCAGATTTCATTACTGTTTTTCACGACTTTTGCATGTGGCAGACACCTTGATATTGATGGTTCCGGTATATATTATTCAATTAAGTGAGGGGAACCAAATACAAAACTACACACATACTGAAATGTCTTAGTATACACGAAATAAATATGAAATATTATTGAAAAGAACAATAAATACTATGTACAAACAAAAAACGTCACATGCACCTACAGGGACAGAAGGGAAAAAAAGGAATGAAAAATAGAAAAGATTATCGGGAAAAAGGGGAATATTATTTAAAAAAAAAAAGGAAGTGTAATACAATGAAAAGGAAAAAAATTCGAAAATAAGCTATAGTGCAAGCTAATTTTCAATAATAATAAATAAAATTAATATAAATATCATTACTAATCAACCACAGTGTACATAATATATATAATACAGCTAAAGTAATATATTTAAATACAGTCATCCTGCTATAATTAGGTCATGGGTAATTAAATACTTTGTACATAAAAATAAAATCTATTAAAACCAAAATTATTCTCATAGGATCAGTGCTAAATTTTCATGCTTCAATGAACAATTTTACAGCCTTCCCTGAATAATCAAATGAAGACTGGACAATTTTAGAATGAAAATCGATGTCCAAACAAAATGGAAAAAGTGAAGAGGAAAATCTCTTCATACAAATTACAGAAATAATTATAACATTATTTAAAGATAAATAAAATTTATTTATTTCAGAAAATGTTTAAAAAAATCCACTTAACTTAAAATACAGTATAATACTGTACATTATTTAGTAATTATTTTTAGTGTATTAGGCACATACACAGCTACACAGTTCTTGTATTTTCTGAGTTCCTCATCTAGAACTATTGATGATAGTATACTGAAAAAATCTTTATGTTTTACAGCAATTTGTCACCTACTATTCACTCTGGCTAAACAACTGTTTGCAGAAGTTCATTTTTCTCTTGCAACATTGATATGTTAATATTAATTTCATTTACACAGTATTCTCACCCTTTTCAGATTAAAAGCCCAAAAAGATTTGCAATCTGGATCTTAAACTTTTGAAGTTTAGTAAACCAGTTGTTGGATTTTGACTTCAAAATAGTTTACGAAAAGTAACATGCAGTAGAAAGTAGTTGTTTTTAGTATTTCACGCTAGGAAAGACAAAGAAAAATAAACCAGAGGTAGGATATGGAGATGAGAGAGAGATAAAGTGATACAGGGGAGTAAAAATGGCAGAAGTAGTTAAAAGGAAAGGTGTTAAAACATTTCAATGACCACAGCAACCTTTATAGCAAAATTTCAACAGCCAGAAAGATCTAAGCAAACTCACAGATATAAATAGCATGCCACCGTGGATATTTAAAAAGCAATAATAAAACTTACCAGGACATAATTCGGTATTGCAAGCTCTGTCCATTCGAGATAGACCAATACAGTCCAAACCACTACCTACTGGTCGTGGGTTATCACAGGCTCTTGTCCGAAATTGTGTACCACCTCCACAAGTGGCACTGCACACTAACCAAGTTGACCATTCCGACCATTCTCCATCGATGTTTACAAAAGCTAAATAAATATATAAGGTTTTTTTTATATATACATATATTTTTTACATAATTACATATTTGTTAATTTTCCTAAAGGTCTAAAAATTTCCAATTAGTTTTATAGTTAAATGTACTGCAATATACTGAGGGTATAAGTTAAAGAAATAGGACATTATACACATATAGTGTTTATGAATATATGAATATTCGGATTGGAAAGAAAAGTATAATTAATGTGAAAAAATGTAGAGTATGAGGTACAGACAAAATGTAAGAAAATATAAACCCTTCTGTAGCTCAGTTGGTAAGAGCATCTGCCCAGATAGTAGAAGGTCGTAGTATCGCATCCCACCAGAGGCAAAAAACATTTCATTTCTTTACAAACGTTTCATCATTTAACCATGCCATAACATCAGAGTTACTATTACTATGCCTAAAAAAACTGATAAAAATAGTTTTTTAAGTTTTATATTGTTAGTAAAGTTTGCAAAGTGAAACTATCAGACTATCGACTTGCTTTGTTCAAGTCCTTAGAACGTTATCTATTTTCTTGCAGAGAAAAATTTGTTCAGAACCTAAAGAAGACCGAATCCTTGACAAAGTCTGCTGATAAAGATGAGTGAATTCCGAAGTTAAAAACGGAAACACAAGATGTTTTTTGATGAAGAAAACTCATCATGTGAAAGGTTTGACATCCATTTCGATGCTGTAGGATCTTTATAACGGGGACATTTCTTGTGATTGTCGACAGATTAGTTGTAGAGCTACAAAACAGATCAGAATCTTATGATGCATTAGCTCAGGGACTTGGTTTTTTTTTAACCTTACAGTCACTGAAGATAAAATAATCACTGAAAGAAGTACAGATCTTCTAAGGGTATACAATGATCTGTAAGATAGTTTTCCAGATGAATGCGTCCAGTTCAAGAGTTTTTTGAAACATCATACTTCACACGTGTCAGTGTTTCAGCATGAGCCAGATGCCAACAGTAAAGAGAAGCAAGTAAAAGAAAGATCCTTTTCCTATCTTTTACATGTTGTTAAAGATGGTAAGTTACAACGCATTTGTTTCTCCAAACGTGGACATTATTCTCAGAATGGTGTTACGTACGGCTGTCACAAATTGTGCAGGGGAACATTCGTTTTTGACTTTGTCATTTGTTCAACATTTCAAAACCTACTAGACAAACTTCATGGGAGATGTCAAATTGAACGCTCTGGCTGTTCTGGCAATCGAAAGTGACCTGACATCCACACTGAACTTTCAAGAAATATTAGATAAGTTTTCTAAAACGAAGCAACAGGAAAGTGAAAACGATGAGAAAGCCTTTTATGATATATGCACAGCACATATTATTTCATGAACTAAATATTTTTTTTACTATTCTAATATGTTTAACGCTAGCGTAAGAAATCTAAAAATAATTAATGTAAAACATCTTTCCCATTTTTTATTTCTTGTACATTACTTGTAGCATCTCGTACTTAACTTAATAAGTTGTTGATTCACTAATTACACTTCATTTAGTTAAGTTTTATTTTTAATTTAGGGACGAAGGGGTGGAGAAAAAGGAAACAGGAAGGGACGGAATATTGGGGGAAGGCGCTGACAGCAGAAGTACCTTACGGCGCTAAGCTTCTAAATGCGGCCCTCTTTGTAAGCTTAAAAGATTTAGAATTTATTTTGCATTTCAGTTCCCTATATAACAACATTCAAATTTAAAACATTCACTAATGCTTTAGGTCACACAGAAAAGTGTGACCCTAACATGGGCACACAACTATAGCATAGGACTAAATATATGTGACAAAAAAAAAAAAATGCATTCGTAAGAATAAGCAAGCTTAAAGTCATACAAAATAATAAGACCCTAAGCATGGGCAAGCTTTAGGTCCTAAAAAAGAAAAACAAAAGACAACATATACCTGCATCCAAACAATTGGAGCTTCCTTCTAAACAAAATCTTTCTTCCTTTTTCATATGACCTAGCTTTAGCATATTATCTTCAGGGACATTTGCCTTACATGTAAATCTATAGCGTTGTTCAAAGTGGCCATCTCTTGTGTTGTTGACTCGCAGGAAGGGAGTCCAATTTGATGATTTTCTGACTTCTGGACAGATCTCATTGTTGCATGTTCTGTAGTCGAAGTTGCAACCACTGCATTCTTGACCACCGTGTTGTGGAGGGGGACTGTTGCAACGTCGTCTTCGTATCTGAGTTCCTCCTCCGCACTGATGACTACACTCTTCCCACGTACTCCACTCAGACCACTGACCATCAACAGGGGGCACCAGCGAAGCTGAAATATCAAGCACTATTACTCCAAGTTAATTGCATACTTTAATAATTAATTAATAGCACCTAAAGGTTAATAACACAAGCATACGGTGTATTATTAGAAAAATTCATTAAAATTTTCCTTGGTTAAAGGGAAATTTTGTCCTTTTGAAGACTACACTAGAACGTGATTATAATGTACGTTGATATAAAGAACGAGTGATTTCGTTTATTTTGATCTACAGTATGATACGTATCATGGATATAATGTTCTTCCTTCACCAATTTCACTGTTCACACTCACACGATTCTAGGATTTTCGTGCGCTTTAAAAACAAAACATTTATTATGAAACACAAGATAAATTGTAGATTTCAGCAGTATTCATATCGTAATCGATACAATGGAAAACGGAGAGATGAAAATCGGAGAATTGAATTTTCAATCTGTGATGAGGTGATGATTTCCTTGATGAAGGAGCAACACGCAGCAATATAAAGTTAAAAATAGGTAGTATCATTCTTTAAAGAGAGAGAGAGAGAATGCACTGTTTGAGTATGCTTAGGTTTTTAAGGACTAATTTATTCTAGGAAATACATTATTTTGACTCATTAAGGAGAATGACCTTTCTAAGTGTCTTAAGGAATTCGTTCTCATTCCAGCTATATGCCTTTAATAAGTAAAATACCTGTTTTCTTGAACCATGCTAAAGCGGATATCAGAAAAATCTCACACTGAATAAATCTGCCTAATTCTAGCACAAAGATCACTTGCAAAGGCAAATCAATAGAGACAGTTTGCTTTAGACAATAAATATTAGAATATGGTTATATTAAGCACATTACAGATTCCACAGCACAGTTGTAATTAATGATTCCACTCTCAATAAGTCAATTATGAAATTTAACAAACCAGGGCAAGGAGGATTTGATGTGCAATATATTTCATCTTTCTCTGGCCCAATACAAATTCGACCGCCAAATGCAGGTGATGGGTTGCCACATGTGCGCCGACGCGTCTTCAGTGCCAAACCACAACTCTGAGAACAAGATGACCAAGGTGACCATTCAGTCCACTGGCCATTTCCTATAATAATATACAAGAATATGTTAATATAAATAGTTTAGAATTGGTGATTTTTAAGTCGCCATGATCTATTATTATATGCTGTTGGTTTCATTTTATGTATAGAACAGGGTGTCTACCCTAATTCGGTTTCGAACTTCTCTGACTTTTACAAGTTTTCCAGACCAGTTTTAATTTCCAGTCACCAATTACAGTAAGCAATACACGATGCATCAAAATGTGTGTAAAAAAGTTTCAAGACCATAAAACCCAACAACACAAACCTAAAGCCATTTATAACTTAAAAACTTGCATTAATTAAATATCTGCAACAACACTTTCATTCCTCCCATTCTGAGTTCATTATAAAAAAGTTTAACTATATAATAACAAAGCTGATGCTCCATCTTTGAATGGTTTTATATTTAAAGTATGTTTTTTTTTTTTATTTAAAGTGTGTATGACTATATCTAAGGAAAAGGAGATTACTACAATCAAAATCCCTTACAAATAGGGTGCAAAAAAGTCATGATTTTTAAAAAAAATAAAAGAAATTGGATTTTTTGGTTAAAATCTTTTTTACTTAAATCCCATTTTTTTTTATTAAGACTGTACTCCTTACAACAAAATTTCCCTTCAGCTTCATTTATGTAAGATTTTAACACTCAATTTACTCTTATTAAGCGATATATTATGTGAATATCTAATTAATGCATTTAATAATATAAAAAGCGAGTATTCAATATCTTGATTTCTTGTTAATCGAGACTACAATATGCATCAGAGATTCCAATTATGATATTATGAAAAACCAACATTTAAAGACGTATATAAAAATGTCAACTTCGCGGCCTTTTCCATTTCTAATTGATTTTGTAACTTGCTATGAATGATTCCTAATGTAGAAAACGACGTGCTTTTAACTCCAGCAGAGGTTCCCTTAGTTGTGCATAGCTCTCCAATAGCATCAAGTTCCTTTTGGCCAATACATTCATTCCTTTATGAAAGTCAGTGATTTTCACCACTGAAGAGTGGTTATTGATTTCACTGTCTCTTCTTCGAATAAGCGCCGTTGAGAGGTAGTGATTGGACAATAAATGTAAGAATGATGATTAATAGTGAGATGTCTTTGTATTTCTTTTTTTACAAAATCTATTGCTTGCTCCTTTTCACTCTTTGACATACATTCTGCTCTAAATTTTTTTTTTCTAAGCATTAAAAAGCAATTTAAACCATTGTCTTTCATTAAATAAAATTTAAAAACTAGTTCCAACTTATTTTAAAAAATAGATTAAAAAATTCAATTTAAAGCATTGGTTTTACGGAAGGTCAAAACAAATTTTGATTTTAATCATGATTTTCTTTTTTTTGAACAGTGCATGAATAAAATCATGATTTTAATCACAGATTTAAATCACATAATTAAAATCGTTGACACGCTGCTTACAAATTAAATAATTTAGCTAAAAACACTTTTTGTTTTTCAAGTTTTAGTTATATATTTGGCAAACATTCTTCTGAAAAATATATAGTCTTAATAATTTTATATAAATTGTATTAGTTTTGGTGCAAAATGGTACCTTTTGGAAGAAGTTTACCCAAAAGCAGGGGTAGGCGAAGCTAAAAAAGAAATTCAGGTGCCAGCCCTTTTCTCTTAGGAGCCAGCAACATGCAATGTATGTGTATATATATACATACATATACATACATATACTGGTGTAGTTTGGGTGGCCCAGCGGCACCAAGGCATTCATTTTTCCGTCCTGTTACATAAACACGCACAAGTATTATTACATAAAGATAAACTGATCTTGTAAAAAGGAGTGTCGGGGCACTCTCCTGTCTTCTTTTATCAGAGCTACACCACTGCGCATATATATGTATATAATGTAGTGGCATAGCGATGCCAATGCAACAGCATTGGGGTCCTTGCCCTTAGTGGGGGGCCTTTGGAAGTTGAGGCTCCGCAGATAGCACAATTGTGGGATTCTGGTATGGGGTGAGACCTCTCTACCAGTGATTGCATTGGGGCCAAAATTCTATAACCACACCACTGATATGATGTATATAGTACAAAATTGGATTAAAAGTAATTAATTTTTTAACAGGCACTAACCCAAATAGCCATTAGATCTTACAAAATTACATTATATATGTATTTGATTTTCTACCAAAATACTAACGATCAATGGATTTGGTTGGATCAAAGTTCTTTATTGGAGGCCCATTTAAAGTGTCATTTGCTTTTATTTAATTTTGTCTTATAAAGTGATATCGGTACACAAATCCACCGGGCGCAGTGTGGTAACGCGTTCTCCTAGTGCGCCGCTAATCCGGGTTCGACTCCCAGCAGTGCAAAAAGAACGCTTACTCAGAGATCTCATAAAGATCGCACTGCTCACTGTAGTCCGGGGTTTGGTTCCCTAGGCCTTAAGAGGTTCGGATTCCTCGGAAAACAGTAGGTCCCGGCGCAGCATGACCACTGTAGTCTTTGAGCCGTAAAACCAAAAAGAAAGAAAGACACAAATCCACCTAGATAGGTTACTGTTAATTTCGACATTTTGTACCAATTACCAATATCGTAACTAAGCTAAAGAAACTGCAAGAGTGAAACGTTCTAACTGTGAATATGTTTACTTGAAAAAAGAGAAAAATTGCAAGTTTTATGACAACAATTCTAAATGTTAAGAAGCAATCTACGATTTCATTTGTGATTCTGGCGTTTTGACGATAGTGCTGAAATTTCTGTAAGGGAACTTGAAATATTAAAAAAATATTTTTAGAACTGAATTTTAAAATTCAGGCACCAGGTAAAAATTTTCAGGCGCCTTGGATTTGTCGGCCCCTGCCCAAAAGTATAAGTTTTTCAAATTTTTCAGTAAGCAATGTGGAATGAAAAGCACAGTTCAGAAAAATTATTTTAATAAGTTATTTATTATAACAATGAATTTCAAATTTCCCTGACTTAGATTTCAGTAAAACGTCCTTGACTTTTTCTTGTTTTCCAGATACATAGATACCCCAATAGGAATTCCTGTACACTTTTAATATTTTAACATACTGTTAACATGAAACTATAACCAATGGCCCTTGGATACCCCCCCACCATCTTCTCCAAGTCTCCGGATGCAATTTTATTTTTTTTAGTTCTATTCGTTCTTCGAAACCAAGGGCTTCAAAGAAAGCCAAAATAATGTCACAGTTTAAAGGGGAAATCTTTTTTTTGATAGCCTTAAAGGGTTGGGGCACTGATGTATGCAGGGGTGGTTGATGGGGTTATAACCCCCATTGTGATGCAATTTTGCATATATACATATTCCCGATGATGGTTTACTGAGGGAAACTTATGTGCTCCCTTTTGGTGTAGCACCCACGTATTTGCCGTGCGTGGAGACCCTTGTCCAAGCAAAGGGGGATCTTGGTGGCTGAGGGGCGAGGTACTGTCCCCAACACGCTACTTTGGCCCCTGCTCCTGGTAAACGGGAGGTCGGCCTGTCCCCGGTATCGACCAATCAGCTGGTCGCGAGTGCTACTGGTGTTAGGAGCATTTTAGACCTCAAAATCTGTTTCGTTCTTTCTTATCTTCAATCTTAATCTTATCAGTATGCAATGAACCCATGAGTGTTTTACACATTTTAACTCAATGCCCCTATTATAGACTTGCCCGCACTCTTACTTTTAACTCTTCATCACTCTCTGACATTTTAAATGACCATGCTGACCATACGCACGTTTTTAAATTTTTAAAAAGTACTGGCTTTTACTACAGTCTTTGATTTTACCATGTTTGGCGCAGTATAGCCCAGATGCTCTTGCGCCATAAAAAAGCCAAACAAACAAACAATCAATCATATATACATATGAATATACGGTGTAGCTTTGTAACTCCCCTCCCCTCTTATAAACCTCTAACCCTCCATGATGGATTTTCTCTATATGCTAATGAGGTGGGGTGACCTAGTCCCTTTGACTGGAGAAGAACCATACCACTCTTTTATTTCACCAACCTCTATTTCACACAATGAGATAGTGGAAAGATGGTGTGCAAAGCGCAGGTGATGTTAATTGCAGGGGAAAAGAAAGCTAGAAACTCTAAATGATGTGGATTATAGCTACTCCTAATTTTTGTTATAGAAACAGAAATATTAGAATAAAAATTTCATTCACTGACCAGTGTAACGACTCTAACCATCTATTATTTACTGTTTTTACCGTTATTTATATAAGTACAGTAGAACCACTTGTAGTAAGGTGAGTCAGGCGGCCAAATTTTGTAAACTTAAAAAAAAAAAAAAAACCCACTTTACTCGTAATAAATTTAAATAGTTTAAAATTACTCTGTTTAAAAAAAGACAGGGAAATATTATAAAATATTAGTCTTTGCAACAAAAAACAAAGTGAAAAAAAAAAAACACTCTAGGCTCACATAGCAAAACTTGCAATCATGGTGAGAGTGGGGCTCGCTCTCTTACACACACATATTCCAAAAGACCACTGAAGACAGAGTACGGCCCTGAGACCATAAGGGTGAATGTAATAAGAAAACAGGCCGAGGTAATATGGAAATGAATTGCACAAAACAGACGTGTGGAGGACACTTGAAGAGGCCTTTACCTACCAATGGATAAATAACAGCGGAATATGGAAGGGATCTACACACAAATAACATGAACACACTACTGTAATTTTTATACAAAAATCCCAGTCAAAACTTACTTGTGCAATTTGTCACATGGAGAGAAGATCCGTGGCAGTCATTTCCACCATATGCAGGTGAAGGATTATTACATTGACGTTGCTGACATTGACAGATCTCACCAGACACGTTCTCTCCCGTTTGCTGACATTCGAACCATTGGGACCAGGGACTCCATCCACCATGAACTAAAACATTCAGTGGGTGAAGCATTTTGCAATGTTCATATAAACTGAAATTTTATTTTTATACATGCAATTATACATATGGGCTAGGAAAAGCAATGGCATCCTAGTATAAAAAATACCTGTTCTGTTGGATCTGGGACATCCTGTACTTTCTTGTAGCCAGTAAGTGGTTAATGGGTTTCTGTGTGGTGCAGTGCCACATTCCATTTGGTACTCATTCCAACCACAATAAGGATCCATGGCTTTTAAGCAGTCTCTGAATGAAAGAAAGAAAGAAATGAACGTCATATGATTTGGATTTTTATGGCGCAAGGTCAATAAAGATTATGCACTAAAACAGAGAGAAGAGGGGCACAATTATCACAAAAATTAAATTAGATATACTGTGATGGTTAAATGATATAGCATAACAGTGTTGAAGTTAATGAAAAATGTTTTTAATGACCTTTTTATTAATGGTTATTCTTTAACACAATGGTTCCCAACCAGTGATCTGCGAAGGAGTCCTAAATAGTCCGCGAGACAGGTGATTATTTAAAAAGAAAATACTTATAAAAATTATTATTAAATATTAAAATTAAATATAAAAATATAACGGATGGTATATTTTTAGCATTTTGCCCCCCTCAACAACTCTTGAAGAAAAGCTGCTACGCTGTTGCATGTAGGGACTTTCTGGTGAAATGTAGAGACTTTCTATTGCTGCCACTAGGGATTTCACCTTGACAGCACTGCTTTGTTTGGCTTCACTGTTGGCAACACTGCTTTGTTTACTTCTATACATCGACATTTTCCCCCCAAAACAGATCTGACTTCCTTTTTTATTGTCTGGCAGTCAACTCATACAGGGACAGATTTAGAGATCATTCATCGGGGAGGGGCAATTATACATAATTTTTTTAAAATGATACCTCATTGGACCTTTACCTTGTATCTTTTCAATGTTAAATTTTCATTCAAGGGGAGCGATCGCCACCTCTGCCTCCTTAAATCCACTCCTGAGAATTTTTCGAAATGGCCCATCGGTAAAACTGAAGTGGAAAAGTGGTCTGCGACTTAAATTGAGTTGGGAACCACTGATTTAACATAAAACTGTGCAAGAAAATAATTTTGTCCAAATCAAAGGGGCTTCATTTATAAAGGTAATAATTCTGACACCCACGTTTTTAGCTCAAACTAGAGCTTTTCGTTACAGAAGAAAAAAGAGGCATTATCCCCAATCTCGATTCGAACTAGGGTTTCCCCACTGAGTCAGGAGCGCCATGGACTACTAAGTCATCTAGGACAGGAATGAAACTCCCTTTCTTCATATTTAAAGCTTGTACTATTATCCTCCTCAGGGCTAATACAATTGCCAAAATTAGGGTCAACACACAAAGCTCCCACGGCAAGGTTTTTTGTGGGGAATTTATTATATTATTTATTTCATTCATTAAAAAAAATCAAATTAATGTTCACAATATTTAATCAAAGTCTTTATTTAGACTAGACACAAGAGATACTTCAATGAATTTTTTGTATTTATTTTTTTAAATATATCCCATGGCTGCATGATAGGTCATTTGGGAAGAAGCGATGGACAACAATGTGACTACAGAATCATGGTATGTTTACGCACAACAAAGTCTATCGAGAAAAACAATCGCAGCTGAAGACTGTAGTCATAATCATTCGATGATTAAAGCATTTTCAGAAAGTTGCTTTCTTCTCATTTGTGTTTTATAACACAAAGACACCTAAGATCATGCTGCATCAGGAAGACCTTACAGTTTTCTGAAAAATCTGAACCCCTTGGAATTTCTTATAGTTTCAGATTGTACATCCGTTAAAAAATAAATAAACACTCACCCTGGATACTTCCGTAATCATTCAAAGTACTGTGGGGAAAAGGCTATAAAAAAAAAACCCCATTCATTAATTAAAACCTCCTCACCCATTTTTTAATTCTCCTTCCATTTGTTGGCATCCAAATGTTTTCTGCCAATAGGTGGCGCTGATGCCGTATAACAAACAGCAGCATGAAATAGAAATATTAAACTTATTCCAGTCCATTCCGAATAAGAAACAACGTATCCTACCTACAATGCAGCGACATGCTCTATTCGATATCAACGTTCTAGAATGTTGTTACTGATTTTCTACAACAGTGTTTCTCAGGCTTTTTACCTCAAAGAATCCCTTTCTAAGTATTGTTCATGGAAAACCCAAATGGCTATTATTTATTATTACATGTTAAGCATGAGCGCCCCAAAGGGGGTGTACTTGTACCTCCTTGGCTTATGAAAAAAGGGAAAAAAACCGACTGAATCCACAAGAATAGTACATAGTCCAGCGACATTATTCAATCGGAATTTTGTTTTGGATGCACCTCCCCTGAAAACAGTTCTGGGGGGCATCCACGAACGTAAGCAATAAATCAGTATAAATACTCTTCTATTGTTGCAGGATATCAGTTATGTTCAGTCAATTGTACAAAAGGGGTTGCCACAGGAGAAAATTACAGAATTTGAGGGTTTTCTTTGAAGTTTTAGCAATATTCTATGGCTTGATCGAAGAACCCCAGGAGGTCATTAGAGAACCACAGGGGGTCCTATGGAACACACTTTAAGAAACACTGCTCTATAATATTGCATGAACTACTATATAATCACAGTGATACTCACTCTTTCGTCTTTAATCTTCCGCATCTTTGTACTGGCACCCTCAAGATGGACAACTCGGTCCCGATATATAACGAGTTCTGAAATTATAATAATTATAATTCTTTTAAAAGAAAACTAGAAACTTAATAAACTTACATACTGGTCATCAATTAATTAAAATTAGTAATTAATCATCGACACTTATTCTCCCCTACAACACATATTATACAATAATTTTTGCCACCCACGTATTAATTACAGCTCAAACTAGAGCTTGTTTGTTTTGGAGAAAAAGAGACGCTTTCCCCATCCTGGATTCGAACCAGGGTCCCTCCGTTTAGCCCGGAGTGTCTTGGACCGCTAGACGAATGAGGACAGGAAACAACGCTCTCTTTCTCCGTATGTAAGGATGTAAGATATTATTACCCTTCTCAGGGATAACACAATTGCCAAATAATGGTCAACATACAAAGTCACCGGAGCGAGTTTTTTGTGAGTTCAACTCACAAAAAAAACTCGCTCCGGTGGCTTTGGGTGTTGACCATTATTTGCCAACTGCGTCTGTAGAGCTTTTCATACGCAGTAGTCTCTCCCATTAATGGAATGGAGAAAAAAAACATTAAACAGAGGAAGACGTTAATCAGAACGTGTGTAATTCTATAAATTATTTCCACACAAAACACCAGCATGAAGCAGAAATACTATAATTGTTCATTAGAACAACGTTATTGGAAAGTTTACTGTAGCATTTACGTACATGTGCAATTGGTAGTGAGATGCTTATACTTTAACAATTGGTTCCACTGAACTAGTTTGCATGAATCTGAGCAGCTCACTAGTGTAATAGAATGATAATGCATAAGCCACGAATTAAGCAAGTCGACCTTTACACCTGACGATGCCATTATAATAAAAATAAATGTTTTTAAAAAATAATTAGAGGGGAGACAAAATTGTACACTGTTATCTGTCCATCACTGAATGAGGGACAGAGTCATTCAGTGAACTATTTTGTCCACCTCAGGCATTCATACTGGATCACTCACTGCACTCCAGAGTTTACATTAAATGTGCGAAATACCTTGAAACTCACCGTGTCCCTAAGGAGTTTTAACTGTTTGATAACAGTATCAGGGCTGTCTTTAGGGAATATCTCCAATTCCTCGATGAGACATGTTTTCTGGTCCTCAGGGATAACAACTAATTTACGAATAACACCTTCAATTGTTGCCACAAAGATAACATGAATGCCATCGCTGTTGCCCTTTGTTGGTACCACGTCCACGACAATATGGCTCAACCTAAAGATTGGAACGGGGTAAAGTTTTAATTATTTGAAGGAGTGAAATTAACTGAAATACTGTGTTTGAAGATACGTTTCGGAATACATACCTGCTCAACTCAATGTTGTATAGTGGATGGGAGGTGATGGGTTGCACAGCCTCATCCATCAACTGGTAATTCTGGGAGTGCAACACGGTCTGGGCATTGACTGGTACTTCACACTGTAAACCAAACATTAAACTCAATCAGCTCAAATACTCATTTCTAAACCTTAAAGCATTTATACATGTCCTACGATGTGTGTGCATGGTGGGAATGAACATCACACAATATCCCTTATAGTAAATAAGAACAATTATATATTCAATTTTCCATTCACTGGTATTACATATACATATGCCCTGTTTCCCCTATATTATAACACAAATACATATTGGCACAATACGTCAGGATAAACATACTTGCTGTGTGAATGGGTGGAGACTTAAGGGATCTCATTCACATTGCAGAAGAAAATACCCCGATTTTTCCAGGTTTCCACCCCCCCCAACTTTTCCAGTAAAATTCGTCAATTAATAACAAACAAAATGTGACAATACGAAGTTTCACCGGGAGGTTCCATAATAACAGCTACTTTAACACTGGCATACGGTCTAAAACTTCACACCAGTGTTGAAGTAACAGTTGTTAACAAAACTTGAATTAAATGTCAGTTTTTGGGAAAATAACTAACTGTTCGAATGAAATTTAGCTTTTCAGAAAGGAAGTTAGACACCTTTTCAGGCTTAACTAAAAATTTCGTTTCCTCTCACGACTTTTAGAGCCAATTTTAAATTGCCTGGCAATTCCATGTTCTAAGCACATAGCAACCCTACATTTGAAGCACACATGGGTGAACACGTCTAAAATACACCTGGGATGATATGTTTACAATGCACATGGACAAACATA
Source organism: Dysdera silvatica (assembly GCA_006491805.2). Taxonomy (NCBI): domain Eukaryota; kingdom Metazoa; phylum Arthropoda; class Arachnida; order Araneae; family Dysderidae; genus Dysdera; species Dysdera silvatica. The sequence goes on from QLNU02015003.1 coordinate 3,114,583, forward strand.
TTTACAAAACATACGAAGGTCAATCTTCATGAATGAGTCAACTGGGTCTGAGTCTCCGACCTAACCAAGGGCCTTAAATAGGCAAGGGTTGTTTCTTATATATTACGCTTTTCTTATTACAAAAAATTGGAAATTTAGAAGTTAGTGAGAAATGGGTCCTAAAACATGATATGCATTAAAAATACACATACTCATTTATATGCAAAAACATTCAAATTTCACACCTGAAAATGTTTATGTGAGGTGTTGTGTCTTTCCCAGGCAGATCTTGCGTTGGTTTGGTACTTGAAGGGTCTGTTGAAGGCTCGTTGGATAGACGAAACATTGAATACACAAATGGCAGAACCATAAATGCTATTTCTATAACAATAATCACAAGAATGCTTTTTAGAATTAATCAGAAATATTTTTAATTTATACTCTGGCATACAAAAACATGCCTCATCAAAATAACAAAATTTTAGTGCTACGAAAGAAGCGAGAACAGCATTAGATGTATAAAAATAATACACATAATCTGTGTTTATCAGTTGCAGTTGCAGATATTACAATTGCTAGAGTAATTACTTGCACCCACCGAGTTGATTGTTTTTACTCCAAAGACTAAAAATAATAAAACGCAGAAATCGTACATCATGCTGTTTTCAAGTTCGTTTTTGTTTTAAGGTCCAAGGGCAGCAAATGCCATTTTGCACTGAGACCCACAACAATTTTCCGAGGAATCTGAATGTCTTACAGCTTAAGGAAACTAACTAGCGGATTACAGTAAATAGAGAAGCGTTCAAGTATTATGTAAGCACCTTTGGGTGGGGTGGGGATTGCCGTTGGTCTTATTTTCTTATATCAGCCAATATTTATTTTTTACTTAGGGGGTTGAAATGGCCAAAATATTGCTTACGTAATACTTGAACACTTCCTAGTCGGTAAACTTCCTTTTTTCACTATTGAGAGTCAAGCCCTGGTTAACGTCACAACAGGCAAATGCATTACCACTACACCACCGAAGGGCTTTTCTTCTCAGAGTAGACAGATTGATCTACTATAGTGGTTCTCACTTAGTTACCATTGCAGATCACTTTGGATCTTCTTTTTCGGTCGGTAGGCCAGATGATATGAAAACGAAATTACGTTACACGCTATATGGATATTGGGAGACTGGGCAGGGAGGCTCACCCCAACTCTAGAAATTTTCTAAGACTATGATATAGCATTGAGGTAAGAGATTTATCCCCCCCCCCTCCCCGAAGAAAATTAACCCTCATGAAAACAAATCTTCAGTTTGATATCTTTTGTAGCCGGGCCAGTTTTTACTGATCGTATCGAGAATCACTGGTCTACTAAAATAATTTCAAATGCTCAATGTCCTGATTAGTTATTTAAAATGTCATACACAAATATGTCCAAAACGTACAGTGAAAATTTAGGCTCATGTCTACAGGATACGTACAACATTGCGTACAAAATAATCTATAAAAGAGATGAGCAAAATCGCACATTGAATGACTCAATGATATTCGACACATCTATAAAATAGATGTGCACTATCGCTCTCTGAAGAATTCTTTCACTAAGCGACTCAGTGACTGATTCAGCACAGCTATATAACTTATGTGCAGAATCATCCGGTACGTCATTCAGTAAACGAGTTTTCCCAGTTCTGTCTATATGGTGGCTGGAGACATGCAAGCAATCGGTGTTTAAAAAATATTCCTTTTATTTTTTAAATAAGGGCCCTCATATTGAAAATTGTCTACTTTGTATGATGCAAGGAGTTGAAATTATGTTGCACTATAATCTACAGTTTGCCAAGGAATCTGAAACTCCAACACCTAAGGAATATGCAGGGGCACATTAAGAGCTTCAGAAGTCCTAGGCACTTAAAAGATTTTAGCACCACCTCCCCATATATATATTAATTAAAATATAAAAAATAGTAAACTACAAAATAAAACTTTATTTTTCAAAAAGAAACAGAATTTCGATAGTGAGATTCTTTTTTTCCCTACATCCATCATTGTTAGTTATTTGAAGAATATTGGGTTCTGGTAGATATACACTGTCTGTCACCTGAAGGCAAAAAGTCATCAATCGTTTTTCAATAGAGGTAACATATAGGTGACTTGAAACTACTCCATGATACATCTACGTGTGTGATCAAACTTACTTGGGAGTTGAACCCAAACCCAGCAAGCCAAAAGATGATGATGATCATACCCACTGAATCACTGGGACACAATTACAGTAAGCTGGTAAACAATATTTATTTTCGCATGCTTTACAGCCATAGTAAGTCTAGCCATGGACTCTGTGGTGTCCCCTTTTCCCCTAATATGTCTTAAACGCATGCATAGTTTGCTTAATGATCAACTGAGGCCTGAGAATATGTTCTCATACACGTATGTATGCAATATAGATTTGTTCTACAATATGGCAGAACTCTAAGGTTGGGTAATGATAATGCATTTGTCTACTATGCATAAAAAGTCAAGTTCAAAGGGACGTGAGAGTCCTTTTCCCAACCTCTCTTTTCATTTCATTTATTTTTTCAGTACACAAATACAGTTAAAGACCAAAATTAATAAAAATTAAAGGTGTGTTGAAGGGAGGCTAGAAAAAAAAGCCGACAAAAGCCGGCTTGATGAGTCCTGGCCACCCAAAAATGCAGAAGGGCAGTGACGTACAGAATTAAATCTAACATAAAGCAACAGAAAATTAATTATTATTAGCGAGATTATACATTTATTGATTCCCTAAGCGAAGGACGTCTGAATTCCCTTGAAAACCGCACGTCCTTGTGCCGTAAGACAGTATAATATAGCAAGCAATAGCCAGGGCCATAGCTAGGGGTGGCATGGAAGGCGTACGCCAGGGATGAAAGGGGAAGGACGTAACACCGGCTGAAATAATTCATGGGGAAGAATACGACCGTGGCTAGAGGAGTGCAATCCCAAAGGCCATCTAGCTACAGTGCTGGTAATAGCTCTTTCCTATTGATGATACTTACACAGGTGTAGTAAACGTGGCGTACATCATCTGCTCTCTTTCCAAATAGTGAATACCTTGAATCTCATTAAAATAGAATGGGTAATTCCCAGGAAGAGAACAGTTCAACCTTGCTTTTAAGAATGTCGTCCAGTTGTCTTTCAGCACGTACTGGCCTCCCAGATCATTCTTGCAAATACGTGCCACCCTCGAATAGACTGCCTAAAATGGGGAAAACGAAAGCAAATATTGCAAAAAATATTTAAAATTATTTTACAACTCATCTGATTACCATAAAAGGGTCAACACACAGGATGATTCAAAACTTTTTGTACAAACTTTAACTCTAGAATGCTATTGATGGCTAATATATATTTTATTTAGAATTGCACAAATTGTGCAAAACTGCACAATGACAGAGACTAGGAATTTTGCTGATAGTAGTCTAAAGTTAATTAGAAATAGAGAACGCTACATCAGACGTTTTTTATTAATAACTGTATATCCACAGACATCAAAGAGAGAGAGAGAGTATGCCCTATAGCAATCCAAAAAACTAGTGTATGATCTCTACACATAGGGAGTATTCCACGATCAGCCCCAAATGTTAGATGATGTCAGGTATTTCAGCATTCATAAAATGTGCCATGTTACATATTCGAAATTTGTGATATGATGACGGAAAGGGGGACAGGTTGCCATGCTGCCTAACAGAAACCTCTAGTCTCAAAAACTATTGTACAAAGATCTGTTTTGATGTTCCTCTTCTCCCATTTAAGTTTGTCCAAAGTTGGAATGCATCCTCTGTACAAGTTAGTTTCAATGAGTTTCTCTCTTGGACTATATCATGTACCACTGTATACATTGGTATTATATATTGTTGAAGGTATTATATGTTGGTAGATATTATACATTGGTAAATATTATATGTTGGTAGATATTATACGTTGGTAAATATTATATGTTGTAAAGGTATACATATGTTGTCAAAGTTATGTATACTATACATACCTTTCCACAGTTTATGTATTCTACAGCGGTTTCCCTGAAGAAGAAGAATATGAAACCATCGACTTCATAAGATGCAATAAAATTTGGTTCTGGAAAAAAATATGAATAAAATATATATCCATGAAAAACATTATAATGAAAAAACCTTTGGTTGCCATTCTATTAGCGCACTGCATTGATAATATGATAATGTTCAGTACATCTTTCTAGGTTCGCAGATATACATTATGCACATGGTCCTAATTGTTAAGCATTTGGGACTACATACATACCCTCAGCGGAAATAATTAATACAACCATGCTACATGCATATCCATGACAACAATGAAAAAAATAATTTAGTAACAAGTTAATGCACAAACAATAGGGATAAAGTTTTCTTAAGTTCATAGTATTACAATAGCCTGGGTGAAAATTGTAGGCCTCTTTTTAGCGATGTAAGTTTCTGACTGGGTTCAAAAGGTTTAAAATGCAAAGCCAAGTCGTTTGAAAATAATAATAATTACCATTTAGCCACTTTGGATCGAACCGAGCGGTTCTGAGGTAAGTTTTGTTTCCTAAAATTCGATAAATGGACGGATCCTGACCCGAAAAATCAAAGGTTGAGCCAATATAATAATCGCCATGTGACGTCATGATGGCAGTGGTGTTGGCATCAGGACGGTAAGGACACTTGGCGACACCTTCTACCCACTCAACAGATTTCAACTGGTTTATCTGAAATTACATGAAAGCACTTGTGAAAATCTACAGTAAATCACATAAAGAGCCGAACAATTCTGAACCATAACAGAACAATACCACTTAGAGACGCTTGGCTAAAGACCGCGTTTGGCTTAGCATGATCTTAGCTATCCTGGTGCCAGATAACAAGAACAAAGAATGTAAAATAAATTTATGAAGTTTTTGTTTAACGTGAGTTGACACAAAAGTAAAGGTAACCTAATCTAAACGTACTTTAATCAACACTACAACTAGTACAACGACATCAACAACAAGTAAATATTGCCCGTCCAGTGTTGCCAGCCTTGTTACTGGCATTGCCAGATACATCACATCACTCCCTGCAACAAGGGAATGGTACTTACTGTAAATTGGGAATCCCAATGGAACTGGGTACATAGAAAGCATGCACATAGTTGACTAGAAAAGTGAAGTCCATTTCGGCTGAGCTTCAAAACTTCACGAGATATTGCCTTCTGAAGTTTACTACTACAGGGTGCAGTTTTACTACATTATGAGTGATTCTGCACCAAATGTGGCTGAATTGCATAACGTACGATAAACTGAGACCCTGCTATATATAAAGTCGAGCAACGGCTAATCCGGCATTAATGACCACGGAGAAGTGAAACTGTGGAATGTTGTGTGATATCAATATGCTCTTTTTTAAATTCTAATCGTATCTTGAGTGTGATACAACATGATGAGATCTGCAAATTCTAAAGCGGTCGCATATCTTCTATTACAGCATTACGGTGCTTTTAACGATGTTCCAACGAGGGAAGACATAGAAACGTTTGCTCAAATGAAGTACACGCTTGACAATATAGAAGTCATGGAAGAAATTCAAACACTTGGTTTCAATGACTGCTATATTCACAAGGAAGATGAGCTTGGTGATAGTGACGACGACTCTTGTGAAGAACGGTTATCTCCGAAAGAAGGACCACCACCTGCAAAGAAAATAATCTCCGACCCAAGGTTGCCTGATGATTGTGTGAAAAAGGCATGGATGTATTGGACATTTGACGACACAAGATTGGGAAAACATACTCGTCGATCTTGGACTTCTGTTACAAATCGCTTTAAAAAACTGGAAGGATATCAAATGAATATTTTAACTCGTTATACTCTGCACCGATAGGAGGGATGGTTTGAAAAAGTATGAGCAGTGCACCACGAAATCAACAGATGCACTTTGGCAGATTTTAAGGAACCCATAGCTGCTAATGCTATCATTCAGGACTGCACATTACGTTCAATTGCCTTGGAACATATAAAAAAAATATTAATCCAAATACATTCTTCAAAGCATCGCCTCCGTAGATAATGGAATTCAAACGATGGAATAATATTGTCTCTAGAAAAATAACTCATATCTATAGGACAAAACTATGGAGCTTGTCAAATCCAACTCCAACACACAGCTGATTCCTTTATCGAAAAAGTAAGGGAGCTTGTTATTTCCAAAGAAATTCAACCTCATCAGTTGTTTAACACAGATCAGAGTAGATCTGATAAAGAATATCATAGCTCACGTACACATCGTGAAAAGGAGACAAACTTATCTTCACTTCCATGGGTTCGATTGCAGCTACTACCCACTCACATATGATCATGCCAATAATCTCTGCAGATGGCACACTTCATTCTCCACTATATATGCTTGTTGCAGAGTCAAGCAGACTTTTGCATCCCTTTGCATCAGCCATGCTCAGTGGGCGAGGGAGGAAGGGAGCGTGTCTAAAGCACTACGGACTCTTCCGGGAATAAGGAGAATTTTTTTTCCTTTCTTTTGCCAAAATTTTAAAAAAGGCTTTGAGAAAAATTCAAGGACTTTTCAAAGACCAACCACATTTTTGGCAGTTTTCAATTACTTTTCAAGGGCCCTGACTTGGCAAAAATTCAAGGACTTTCAAGGCTCATGAGAACCATATTCACATCAGCACTGGAAATTAAACGTAGGTTAATGGAATGACAGATGAATACATTACCACTATACTACTACTATAAGGCAGTGGACCTGCATTTTCCTAAGGAATCGGAACCTCTCTTCGCCTAGTGAACCAATGTCTGGACTACAGGAAGCAGTTAGTCGGTAAGCATACCTCCCACCCTCGGCAATCGAACTAAAATTAGCAGCATACTAGGAGAACACATCACTACTGCATCATCGAAGAGTGGCTTCAGATCAAGTCCAATCCCAACATACTTTAAGTGAAATTAAAGTCACACAAAAATGACCAAACACTTCACATGGCTTTTCATCAACGTTTTTTAGGCGTAGTAATATTAATCATAAGGGATTGAATGTTCGTTTTTCCTAGCTCAGTTGGTAGAGCTCTTTTACGGATTGTAGAATGTTGTAGGATCATGCCCCACCAGACGCAGAAAACATTTTTTTTTACAAACACTTCACCATCTAACCATACCCATAACATCGGCGTTAATATTACTATGCCTAAAACACGTTGATAAAAATTGTTTCTTAATTTAATCTGCGTAGTGTTTGACTTGTATAAATAAACTTCATATGGCGTTCACGTGTCATATTACAGCATTAAATATCTCCTTCCAGGAAAAGTTATAATTTTTACTTACATCTCTCCAAGAACATTCCGGATCAAAAGCATTTGTTCCACAAGAAAACAACTTCCCATTGTAGTTGAGCAAAACTTTGACATAATTGCGACAGTCATCCTAAAATGGAAGTTTAAGAGCAATCAACTTTTTTTTTTTCGGTTACAAATTTGCAGAATTCAAAATAAAGTTGCAAGAGAGTATAAGATGCAACAACATAAATTAGATTATACAACTATACTTATAGATATGAATGGATAACCCTAGTTTAAATTTACAAGTGAGGATTTACAGCAAGCAAAGTAGTGCCTGACACACAAGTTGTGTGTGAGATGAGACATGAGTGCTGGGATTTTGCGGCAAGGATTTCAATAAATGTGAATTTGTCTGGCAAAGACAATTTATTTCTTTTGCTGTAAATGAATTTTCCAGTACATGAATCCGAAATCTTAATCATTGTATAATTGTTCTATCAATTTAAAGAATTATTTTTTGCAAATATCACTATATACAAGGTTTGGAACTTTAATAGTCACAACTATTTGTTTACAGTGGACACAAAATGGATGCATGTTACCAAGTTTTACTGCCCCTAAATGTAGTCACCCGCATAGTGCACAACCCGTTGCTATCGATCTGGAATTTGTACGATATCTTTACCAACGCCTGTTGTGTTGATAGTTCGAATGGACCGGTCTACTGCCTGAAGAATCTCTGGAACAGTTCTGAAGCGAATGCCATGAAGGTTCCTTGATCTAAGGAATCAAGTCATACTCCCCGGACTTGAGTCCTTGTGACTATGACTTGATTTCTAAGATGAAGGAACCACTTCGTGGCATTCGCTTCAGAACTGTTCCAGAGATTCTTCAGACAGTAGACCGGTCCATTCGAACTATCAACACTACAGGCATTGCCAAAGTTATCCTACAATTTCCACATCGCTGGCAACGGGTTGTACACAATGCTGGTGACTACATTGAGGGACAGTAAAACTTGGTAACATGTATCTATTTTGTATCAATTGTAAATAAATAGTTGCCACTATTAAAGTTCCAACCCTCGTATGATCATCGGCGTGTTAAATCGAAACAAGAAATGTTATTCTATCAAATGGTTTTCAGAGTAGCTTCTCTAAGAACTTGGTGCCCAATAAAATAAGTATATATATCATACATACGCACATAACTCTTTCGATTGACTTTGGTATTGAATGTATTGTTAAGCATTTCTAACATGTAAGTGTCTATGAAAGGAAAGCGAAAAGTCATCAATGTTTTTTTACTTTTACTGTTATTACAACATTTGGCGCAGTATAGCCTAGATGTTCTTGCGCCATACAAA
>QLNU02015003.1:3123319-3157860 GCA_006491805.2 Dysdera silvatica
TCTCTGGCTACGCCTATGGCCAGGACGGATAAGATTATGTGACGTCAGAAAGTATATGTTTACGAGTCATCCAAATTCCTATCATTTAAAGAATCAAACCCCTGCATACCCTGACATGAGAATGGAACGCGCCCAGATGCAACACGTTTATCCACCCTGCTGGGTCCGTCCATATTCCAAATAGGGCAATATCGCCTCCAATAGTACGACGAGATCAAAAATCATTTTATATCCAAATTAATAATGCGCTTTCTAACGTATGGCATGAACAAATTCTAGTTATCTGCCAAAGGTCGACCATTATCGAGAACCTGATTGGGAAAGATTAAAATTAATTACAAATTATCCGATGCCACCCGAGAATACCACCGAAGGGCGGTCTTCGGACTCCGATGTTCGCGTTATCAAAGCATTTTTGACAGCAATCTAGTCCGATGCCGAACGAAGAGGCGGGGAAATATAACACGACACACCCGTTCTGTCAATAGAAGGGTCGGCGCCATTATCCGTCACTTTTAATAAAGGTTTTTATTTATTAATTGTCTGGAAATGTCCAGCGAACAAAAACCCAATTCTCGTTTTTGCCCAACGCGAGATCATCGACGTAGGTTGGGCAACGGAATTTCGCGGGGAACACGGTGTTGCCAGATGGCCGGAATACAAATCGAAAAGCAGTTTTTAAGAAGCTGGACACGTCTCCGTTTCTAGGTTTTAGCTCCAATCCATTTATAGCTTGGTTCCGTGCCTTTTTTTTTTATCACTTTTAAAGGGGGTTGCGGACCTGCCGCCTCCGGACATGAAACTTTAATTCCCCCCAAAGTTAGCTACCGTGCCAATGGAATGACAAGCATTTTATCTGTGTTAACAGATTTAACTGGTAACCCTTCCTATGACAAATGACGTTCGTTCCTTTCTAAAGTGTCGGAGACGGCTCCCGCATTCCAGAAGTTCAAACCTGGCATGAACTACATCACTGGTTCCCAACTGGTGGTTCGTGAAGGAGTCCCAAATGGTCCGCGAGACGGGTCATTATTTAAAAAGAAATAATAATTAATAAAAACGCTTATAAAAATGATTATTAAATGTTAAAATTAATTATAAAAATGAAATTGATTGCATATTTGTAGTATTTTACAATCTGACGGAACTTCAGAAAACGGTTCGTATTAAAAGTAATTCGTCTTAAGCGTGTTCGTCTTAACGAGGTTTGATTGTATTATTATTAGATTTTATTATTTCTTTTTCTGTTTATTTATTTATTTTTACCAAAGAACGATTGTACAAACACATTTTCCCCAAAAAAGACCCAGTTCCCTTTTTTATTAAGGTCTTGCAGCCATCTCCTAAGAATTTTTCAAAGTGGTCCGCGGGTACAACGGAAGTGGAAAAGTGGTCCGCGGCTTAAATTGAGTTGGGAACCACTGAACTAGATCCACGGTACAAAGATCGGGTGAAAGATAAAACTGAGAAGTCAAGTTAATGACAGGGCCATTAACCACAGCTGATTTCATTTCAGGACGAAGATAAAAAAGTGTTTCTTTTCCGGCATAACCGTAACTGTGTGCGACCCCTTTCCCTTCATACCAGATACTCCTCATAAGCCATGTTTCCGAAGACTTAAAAATTTATGTTTATTATGCTTCAAGCGTTGCAAGTTTGTACGTTTACAGTGCAAGAGCAACAAAGACGATGCTACAATGGAACCTTCAGTGTCAAGAAAAGAATCCGAACCTCTGCTGCCATGGGAACTAACTATCAGACTATAGTTGGCCGAAAAATTACAGGCTTTCTAGGATACTACTGGAATCAAACTCGGGTGAGCAATCGGCTGGATAAATGAATGCGTTATCTCTATACCATTCTAACTTTCGCAGGCAGGCTCGCATGACCGCCCTCCCTATTTTAAAAAATAAGAAAATCGGATTTTTTTTTTATTTAAATTGATTTATTCTGGTTAAGATTGTATACCTCAGAAATAAATCAAAATTTTCATTCAGCTTCATTTATAGTAAGATTTTAACATTCAATTTCTTCCTCTAATAATAATAACTCTTTCTTATAATAGTGAATATCTAATGTATTTAATAATATAAAAAACAAATATTCAACGTCTTGATTTCTTGTTTATCGAGACTACAATATACATTAGAGATCTCAATTATGATATTATTAAAAACCAACATTTAAGGATTTAAATAAAAGTGCCAATTTTGCTGCCTTCTCAACTCAATTATCAATTGTCAATCATCAATTGTCAATTTATTTCATAACTTACTATACGCAAGTCCAAATATGGAAAACATCCTTTCAACTCCAGTAGAGGTTCCCTAAGCTGTGCATAGTTCCTCACCATCATCGAATTCCTTTCAGCTAACATATCCTCTTATGGGGGATCTTTTCCACTGAAGAGTGGAAATTGATTTCACTGTCACTTGCTCGAATAAAGTACCATTGAGAAGTGCATGGACAATAAATGTAAAAACAATGCCTAATATAATGAGGCATTTCTTTTTTACAAAACCTATTGCTTGTTCCTTCTCACTCCTTGAGAAGTATACTGTTTTAAAATTTGGTGATAATAAATATACCAAATAGTGAGCTGGAGACGAAGCTTGCTCATAGCATATTTTTTTAAACATCTTAACGTCTGAAGACGCGATACAAGCAAGGTCCTTGGGATCTTTCCAAACTTCCGCTATAGAAATACTACAAATATTTTTTAACATTATCTAAAGTAACAGAAATCGGTTTCAAATGAAGGAGAAGGTTTTCAGCATTCCTCTTTATACCCACATTCATAACTTTCAAGTTTATTTTTGCATCTATTACATCTCCATTTTCTTCAACTATCTGTATAAAAATTGGCCATTTCTTAATATAACTCTCCAAATAATTGCACATAGAATTCCAACACACTTTTCTAGGTAGAGTCAATCTTATGTCACTTAACTCATTGTATATGGCCCAAGCAAAATGATCGTTTCGAAAATATTTAGTGATATGAATACGTTCCATTATATTAGATTAAGGAAATACTTAATAAGCACACACTGCCTTTTGACCTTTAGAAATAGTCGACTGATGGATAAATTGCATGTAAACAACTGTAGTAAAATCATCAGAAAAGTTGTTTTTGCTTGTACTTTTTTTTTACGAAATAATAAAAGGAAAGTAAATTTTATTGCAAATTATTTTTTCATAAGCATTGAAAAATCAACTTAAATCAGATTTAAACCACCGATTTATTCAAATTCTACTTAACGCATTGATTTTAAAAAAGGTAACATTTTATTTTAATCATGATTTCTTTTGTAAAAAATTGCATGATTAAAATCGTTGACACGCTGGCTGATTATAACGACTAACCGCATATAACGACCGAATTTTTACAAAAAGTTTGATTTTTTTTAATTGTTCGTTATCCAGTTAAATCCAGTTAAACCAGTAAGATAAAAGATCAGTTAAATCCAGGGTTCTAAAAAGACTTATTCGTTAAAAGCGGATAAATTGTATTGCGATTAGTTATTATACCAAACAAAAAAAAAAATCCATATTTTCTTCGTTATATGAGGAAACTCGCCAAATGCGGGCTCGTTATAAATATGGTCTTACTGTATTTACCCCCCCCACCCAAAAGGCCTCTCCCTGAATTAAGAGAATTTCCTGTATTTATAAAAAAAAATGCATCTGATACTTTATCTGATAATTTAGCGACTTGGCCCCCTACGAGTCCTCACGTCACAACAGTGCACATCTTTTTTAAGACAACGACATTCATTCGCACGAACTCGAGACATTAATCAAAACAAATAACAAATAAATGAACCGTGATTAATATCGTTATTCCAGGACCATTCAATTACAAAGGAAATCATCTGGCGCTGGTTACACTTCGAAGGCAATTAACTACCGTTAATGTATTTGAAGAATTTCCAAACACAACGTTTGGTAGCCTGTATTTTCGTACCCCTGGGGCCACAGCTCGCTTCTAAGCAATGACTGGCCCAGATAGTAAACAGATTAAACATTTTTCACGGCCTCCGATACCTACTTAAAATTCTGAGGTCATTCGACAGATACGACCTCAGCTAAGCCCGGACCTCCCATGGTGACTTTCCCCCCTCTATTTGTGTGAGGGAAGATATCTTATTTATTTTTCCCAATGGTATTCCCATTCCAGAGCATTCGACATAGAAAACATTACTATAGATGGCAGGGTTCTATTTTTTTTCTTCCTTTATCTACCTTCCTGCCCATCTCACTACATATAAATCTTCATACAACATAGAGAGCGTTCAAATATTACGTAAGCACTATTTTGGCCATTTCAAAACATTTAACGCAATGTGTATACCATCTAACGCATATTAACGTGCACAAAACGTAACGTATACAACCCATGAACTTACGTAATTTCTAATAAACCATACTTCGGATAATTGGCAATAATTAACACGTAACACAGCTCTAGGAATTACTGCCAAGAGAGTTGAAATATCTTCCAATCCTCGACAGACGCGAGAAGCAGCAACGTGGGTGGGAAAGACATGTCTGAAATCACCCCTCCCCTTGCACCCCATTTCTTAAGGGGCTAGATGGATGCACCCCCTCCCCCTGTTGGGGGTAAACTGGAAGTATTCAGTTCCTACGCAAAAAAAACATTTGTGAAAGCAGTTTTTCGATTTCTAAGTTCATACCGAATATTTTTTCTGATTATCATCAGGGGTGTAGTGCAACCGAAATGAGGAGTTTCAGCACTGCTTTTTTTTTTTTAGGTCTCTTCCGTTCCATTCTGTAATTCAGCACCCCCAAACAATACCACCTTTTTAACAGACGCCCCTGAATAGTGGACACCTTTAATTAAAACGTACTTTTCCAATTCCCAATCCCACTGCTTGTTATCCCCTAATCCTCTCAAATAGTGAACAGGTAGGCCACTAAAGTCCCGAGGTGTCAGCTATTAAGGGTATTACCGTATATGTAAATACAAAACTCTACCATAGTGAGGGGAGGCTACGACCCTCCAATCCCCCTGCGTACGTCTATGGCTCAATGGTTGATAAAAGTTTGTCTGAATCTTGTTTTAAAATACGCAGATTGTCGCACGTGATAAGGCTTCTTTTACGCTTTGTAAAACCATTGAAAATCTCGAAAAGAAAGCCATTTTTTCCTCTTTAAGCTCTACATTTAAATATCAAAGGCCTACTTGATTCCTGCACCCATTTGAACATACTTTTACTACATACAAAAGAGATTTTTTTTCTTCCCACCAGGTGTCGCCTGCTTCGTTTTTACCATAAGACCTCTCTTTATTTTCCCTTCTAGGCAAAATAGGGTTTATTTTGTAAAAGTTCAGTGTGAGGGGATCGACGAATTACCTCACCCCATGGATTAGTACTGGAAACGCCACTGCTTTTTTCCAAGCTCACTTAGCGTCTTTTGCCCACTTGGGTATATAGGTCATTGGCCCCGACGGTATAAAAATATGTAATAACATACCGCATTTTGTTTGAAATTGGAGAGGGACATGGAACCTTAATATCAACATTGGGGGGATGGGTCCCCCTCCCCCTAATGGCGCCCGTGGTACAGTGACCAGGCGTATATATTGTGGGCGCACACAACTTCGCTGGCTGAGCGTCCTATTTGGGATTTCGGCGACCATCTTTACAGACCCCCCCCACTTTGCCAAAATAAAATAAAAATCTTGCTCACACAACACTTTCAATTTTGTTAGCTGTAAGTCTTACGTCTAAAGACGGTCAATGGGTTATTTCGGATCGCACGGGACAGTCAGCTGAACGTGGTTTCCGAACCATAACGTATTTACGCTGTAGTGTCGCGCTTCGAGTCGACTATACTGCGAGATCTGAGCTTCGTCTAGTGCAGTGGTTCTCAATCTTCTTCAAGTCGCGATCCATTCTTATAATAATAAAAATCTTTACCTATTTTTTATATATGGCCAGAGGCCCCGGCGCGAAATTTTAATAACATATCCTGTAACATGATATTATTACATTTCTGCTTGTTTGAATTGATTTTGCCATTGTTTAACTGCATTTATATATTATACATTTTTATACAGTCCACTCTCGTTAAGACGAACACCAAGGGGAACAGAAAATCTGTTTGTATTAAAAGTAATTCGTCTTATCCCGCTTACTCAGAGATCTCATAAAAGATCGCACTGCTCACTGTAGTCCGGGGTTTGGTTCCCTAGGCCATAAGAGGTTCGGATTCCTCGGAAAACAGTAGGTCCCGGCGCAGCATGACCACTGTAGTCTTTGAGCCGTAAAACCAAAAAACAAACAAACAATCGTCTCATCCCGAAAGGATAGTCCGCAATACAGTCTGACGGGACTTCAGAAAACGGTTCGTATTAAAATTAATTCGTCTTAAGCGTGTTCGTCTTAACGAGGTTTGACTGTATCAATAAATTACTAAAGTGTATGAATAAATATTTTAAAAATTCAGTAAGAACCTTAGTGCACCATTTGGCAGTAGGGCCGGTTTTAAGCCGATTTAACTCATGTGGCCGAGTCGAGTTCCCTAACTTGTGAAAAGATTATCAGCGTTTTTGTTTTCCCTAATGTTTTACCATATCAGAGTTATTGATAATTAAACAAATATTTGGATAATTTATATATTTATAGGATCTCGGGCCCTTGGGCGTTTGCCTCCCCCCCCCTTGTGTCCGGCCCTGGCATCGTTCTAGACAACTCCTGGTGCAATCTTGGGACCTAAGCCAGCAAATCAACAACAATAACAATAATAAAAAGACTGCATTTTATAGGACAAGGACAGATGCGGTTAAGGCCGCGCTAGGAGCTACAGCTTTTCGGAGGATCCGAACCTCTGTAGATTAAGAAATCAAGCCTCAGATTACGACGGAAAAATGGTGCCACGGTACCACTGGAATCACACCCGGGTTAACGTCACGGGAGAAGAATGCGCTACCGCTACGACAGCGTAGGGTTTACGAAAAAAGTTAACGACACTCTTTCGCGAAATGAATTCTTGAACATTTCAAGTAAAATGACAAAATACCATCACCAAGGATCGGAACATGGGGTTGCAAGCTTGTCCTGGCAATTAAATGTTTAGAAGGGTAAAAAAAGTTAAAAGGCACTGTTTAGAAGGGCAACAAAAAAAATCAGTTGCCCCTCGGGCAACTAAAATCCCACCCCCCCTTTTTTAACCTCGATATTTATAATACAATAAATTGAAAATACAGCTGAAGTGCAATATATAATTAGATTTTCGATACTTGTTTTGTATGGCCACTACCACAGTTTGACAAAGAAATTTTTAATACTTATCAATACCATAAAACTTTCCAACAAACGCTTCGGAGACGGTATTGTTTCTATTCAAGAAGTGCTCTAAGTATGGCCGGTCTCAAAACAACACACAGTGCGTTAAAAACAAGATTTGTGAAACCCAGGCATGCTGATGAAACGAGGTGGATTACTTACTCCCTTGAAGCTGCAACTGCAGTTCATCAGTTATATCCAGCTCTTATTAAACACCTTGGACAGGTTTCTGTAAGCGGACACAGTGCTGAAGCGAAGGGCAAGTTAAACAGCTTTTCACAGTAATTATATCAGAGAACTTTATTTTATACTTGCATTTTCTGATGGACATTTTGCCTACTCTCAGTCAGTTATCATTAAATTTTCAACTACAAAATTTGCCCCTCCTTGAAGTATTTTCTACATTACACAATTCCTTATGTACACGGAAAAACTAGAATCAAGCCCAGGAATCAACTTTAGTAACATTCTGTCTTCAAAATTATTTCAGAATGTCAAAATAAAACCCCAAGCTTACAGAGATTTTGCTGCTTCATGGGTAACAATGACATCTCTTCTTCAATCACTGAAAAATAGATTTGAAGATGTTTCAATCATAAATTCTATGAACTTTTTCAATTTCAAAATTTGGCTCGGAAAGTTTGAAAAAACATGTGGGGACAGAGAAATTACCGAATGCATTACAATATTTGATGATGTTATGTCAGAAAACATCTGTTGTGTGGAAAGCATCATATGCAAATGGATTGATTTTAAACATTTTTTGTACATAAAACGCAAGAATGTCTGCAAGTATGAGTGGAATTTTATGAATGAACCGAATACTATAAGGAATGTTTCATTGTTAATAGACTTGCTTCTCAGTCTTCCAACTCAGAGTGTGGATTGTGAACAAGGTTTTTCTGTCATGAAAAGGGTAAAAGGTAATTGGCAAAGCAAACTGCATGTTTTCGTTACAACAGACTTAATACAAATAACACTATCATCTGCACGTAGCGAAGATTTTGAATCAAATGAAGTCATTAACGTGTGGTTAAGTGCAAAACAGAGAAAACCATACCAGAAACTATATAAAAGTCGAAAACAATTACTTCTTTTGTCAGAAGATTCGCTTGTCTCAGAGAATGATAATTGTACAGACCATAGCTGTACAACAGATGATGATTAAAAGAATTGCATCATGAGTAAATCTCTATCCCTATTTTCACTCCTTAATATGCAAGCGAATATGGCAATTTTACAAATAAATATTTATTATATCGTTGTAATGACCGTCAACAAAATTTCTCATTTTGTACAATAAATAACTTAGGGCAACGAACTTAACTTTGGGGCAACCAAAATATTTCACAAGTTTCAACCCTTGACCATCACTCTTGCTATTCCCATAAAAATCTTAAAACCTTAAAGAAATTGCGTGTTACAGAACAAGAGCCGCAAAGATCACGCTGAGCTAAACAAGATAACTTGAAAACGAAATAAAAAGCACTGGGAAGCGCCTCTAAAACCGTTTTTACAACGTTCATATGTATGTACATGGCAGTAAAGATTGTCATTTTTTATCATGCAAAACAAACACACGAGTCTTAGAACATGGTGCTAAAATCTCCATAAAACAGCAGTGAATGAAGATAAAGCTATTTTTCAAGCCTAAAGGATAAGAAGAATACAAAAAATGCCCCAAAAAGCTTATGTTTCTTCCACCTCCCCGCTCCTTCACGATCGAATATTGAAATCAGAATTTCAATATTCGATAGGTCCTTCTAGGAGTTATTATTAAATTTTGAAATAATTATTTTGTATTTTCTTTCTCTTAATTATATTTTCTTATATGTATACTTTACATAGCACTTAAGACTTTGGTACAATATGTAACCATATTAATTAAATTTGTGTATTTAATAATTATAAAATCATGGTGGCTTTACAATATAATGTTGGCGCAGTATATTCAGATGCTCTTGCGCCATGTAAAACATCCAAACAAACATATGTACCATTACCTCCTTCTCATAGCTGTCAAACATTTTAGTGAATGTACAAGATACCAAAAGGCTACAAAAATAATTGATACTGCTTGACAATTAGTAATGAGCTAAAAAGTACCTTATTTTAAAATGTGACTGTAAATTTTTTTAAAGTAAATGCATAGCAGAATTAGGCAAATCAAATTTTTGAACGGCTGAGTGGGGGGAGGGATCAAGCCTCCCTACCCACTTATATAAGCACCCATGGTTATAGTGTCTGAATTTCGGTGGTCACTTGGAAGTCGTTATAATCGAGTTCCAACTTCTGCCTCCTCCCACGTTTGAAAACGAGTCGAATTTTAACAGATATCCTCTCTCTCCCAATTTTTGCCGCTTCTGACCCCACTTTCACATGTCACTGCTTGCCCTTTTCTTTTTCTTTTTTTGACTAACGCACGTTTTAAAAATAGAATCCCGCAGAGGGGAGTTGGTATCAAATTTTATTCAATCTTTCGTGATCAATGAATATTTGTTAAAAATATTGTGGATGGTGTAATATAATTCAAATCGTAATAACAATTATTGTTATTATTTAAAATAAGAAAACGTGAAATTCAATTTTTTTTTTCTGGACACCGTAAATAAAGAAGGGGGGAGGGGAAAGCTTAAATGACCCTTCAAAGCAAATACGCCACCACTAAAAAACATTCATCATTGCTATTTCTTGGGTAAATAGATGCATATGAATCATGCAATTAAGAACGTGGTTGAGAGGGTTGAAATTAGAGCCCCTAGAATTACAGGTTGATGCATCAGCCGGCATTTTGTTGTACACTTTTGGCGATAAAGGCTTTCCGCTATTCTGATTGCTATTTTGGCATAAAAATAGTCAACAATCCACAATTATTCGACGAATGTAAACATTAGCGCAATTTTTAAAATGTCGTCAATAAATACAATTTGCAATCAAAACTTAGGCATCAAAATGGCGGATAAGCCAGCTCCCCCTTTTTTTTACGAGCCTTAGTTAAAATGCAGCGTAAGGTACAATTGGCGTCATTTTAATTTTCGATTACTCGCCAAATTCATTTACGTAGAGTGTTTACAGCGCCCTCTTGCATCGTCTTTTTATGCATTTCATAACGATGTTTAGTTTAAAACGTTCACATTAATTTTCTGCGCTTCATACCTCCCCCCCCCACCCACAAAAAAAAATCACCACACCTCACTCTAAACCTCATTATGGATCATATTCAATTTTACATACAAAATACAATATTAAACAAATATAATCTGGTAACACGTGTAATACGAAATAAATAAATAAAAACACGTACCATCATACTTGACGAGCTTGAAATTCTGAGCATGGACGTTGTTGAAGCACAGTACGAAAATATGAAGCACTATATGTAAAAAATGAAGCGTCCTACAGTAATGAGGTCGAATGACAATAACGCGAAGATCCATTGCTTCGTTTAGTTTTCCAAAAGAACCTACAGCTCGAGTTGTAACTCGCAATCACGTGGAGATGAATCGAGGTACCAACATCGTGTCAGAAACACGGGGTTCACTTCTTTGAAAAGCAGGGGTCTTGAAATGTGGACGGCCTGGACTTTACATCTGGGTTCGGCATTCTAAAGAGCCTCTTGCAAATACAGCACGTCAGTCGGCGCTTGGTCTCCCGGAACCTGCAACGATAAAGCGGACAATGGTCATTTATGAGACAACCAGTAGACAAATACAGAGAACATCCGGTTATTGAACTACTTCCGTATTTCCACACATGTGTTTCCGTGTAAACCTCGTTTATAAGGCGCCGCATGGCTGTATCTAGAGGGGGAAAAGGGATCTTAGGGACCGGCCCCCGAAACTAAATTTTTAATGGGACTTGGCTACGGCCTTGCATCTGTGATTGAATAGATACACGTTGTAAAATTTTTTTGAACGCCCCCAAAATTAAATCTTGGCTACGTCCTTGGGGCGCAGAGATATATATATATAGCCTAACTTCGATTTAACGATTGTCTTTATTGGTCCGGACTGAGTTACATTGTGTCCAGTGTTATATTTTCCTCGATTTAACGGTAACTTTTAGTTATTAGCCAGTAGCTACAAGCACGGCCATAGCCCCGCTGGGGCTATAGGGGGTCAGAAAAAATATTTTTTCTCAAAAATCAAGTATTGTAAAATTTTATTTTAAAATTTTTGTTTTGTACGAAATTGTTCTTTGACGTTAAAAATGTATTCGAAACAACTTTCTACGGTAAATCTTGCGTAGCCTATATGTTTTTACAGAGGTTTGAATCTTCATCTACTTCATAATAAGGATAAAGGAAATAAAGAGAGAGTTATGCTAAAATTCTATGCTTTTAATAATGAAAAGTTTACGTTAAGAAATTTATTTATTAACGTTAAATATATTAGTCTACTTATATATTTAGTATTATTAAATATATTAATAAAATACATAAAAACATTTACTAGCTCTTAAGCCCTCTCAGCTTTCTTGAGCCCCCCGGTAAGGCGCGTCTAGTTAAGGGCCTGGCTGCAAGTAGAATTTCAGTTAGAAAATCAGTTATCATCAGAAAATCAACTTCAATTGACTTCACTCACTTGAAGCGAATGCTGATTTACAGTGTGTAAAGAAGTATTTACTGAGTTTTGACGTCAACGATGATATTTTCGACACATTTGAAAAAATTGAAAAGGCAAAGTTAAAATGGTGCAGTATAGCCTAGATGCTCTTGCGCCATAAAAAATCCAAACAAACAATGTTAAATGGCAACTCAAAAGGAGAACCAAAACAAATGTCAAAAATTTCTTGTCGAAGTAGTAATTACGTATGAGTCTTACGTTTATTAAAATTAACATGTATTCTTCAGAATGCTGGTAAGCATTTTTATTGTTCTCCTTTTCGATAATTTCTTATTTCAGTTCCGAACTACAGCGCACCCACGTTTTTTTTCGGGGCTAAATTTTTTTGATGTAATAGTAGACTGTATATACATAATTGTGGAGGTGGGGGGGACTCGCTGCTATGTTTAAATGAACAACCGGGTAACCGAATTGTAGACAATGTCTGTGACTAGGGATGAGAGTTCTCCGGTTAGTTGACTAAAATCTTTATCACGAAAAAGAATTCGAATAAAAAGACAGTTTATTTGTTTGCGCTTGTACGGCTCAAGGACTACACTGGTCAGGCTGGGCCGGGACTCACTGTTTTCCGAGAAATGCGAACCTCAGATCTAGTTTCCGAGGAATCCGAACCTTTTAAGGGCCTACGGAACCAAACTCCGGACTACAAAAAGGCAGAGGGGGAAGGGGGGTTGCAGGTAGTTGATTATATTATTACATTGTTTTGAAGATTTTTGGATCAAAGATAAAATTAAGGATCTTCATTTTATAAAAATAAAAAATTAGAAAACACTTATGCATGTTATAACTGCTTAAACTGATTATATATATATAAGATAACAATTCTACTAAACAATATCAAATTCTATATGAACAGCGATATTAGTATTACAACTGGGCGGCCACTAATCCAGAGACGCGTTGCAAAACATCGGCATGTAAGATATCAACATTCAACATTAGTTAGTGAAAAACAATGCTTTGAAATTATCACCATCAGCGGCGTAGCTAACCTCAAGGTCTAGGTGGAAACTTAACCCCCGCCTTGACCTCCCCTAGACCGACTCTAGGTGGGGACGATGTTGCTTTTCTCCTACATTGAAAAAAGCCCCAGGTTGAGTCGCACGCCAAAATTATTTATCATAATACAAGTCCTCACGGAAAAGTCATCAATTATGTTGGCCCTCAGGACAGTAATGATATCTTACAACCTTTGTAATAATATCTTACAACCTTTGTAATAATATCTTACAACCTTTGTAGTAATATCTTACAACCTTTGTAGTAATATCTTACAACCTTTGTAGTAATATCTTACGACCTTTGTAGTAATATCTTACGACCTTCGTAGTAATACTGTTGCGAAAAAAAGGGGGGGGGGCACGAAAGTCCAAGATAACAGTGAAAAGGGCGCATAGGTCACAAAAACAGGGGTGATTGTTACGTCCAATTCAGATTCCCTGAACATACCAGAAAATTCCCTAAAAAGTTGCGTAATATTTTTTGGTAAAGACATCGATTTTTAAAGAAATATAAAAATTTATAGGATACAAAACAAATAATTTTGTAATATTTTAAAACGTAATCGCGGAAGAGGCAAGTAGAAATTCCCGGAATTTACGGAAATCCCGGAACATAACCACCCTTACAAAGGGTAAAGAATCACTGTGATAGGTTGCTTGTTTGTATTTATACGGCGTGAGGTAACAACGGTTATGCTGCGCCAGGACCTACAACTTTCCGAGGAAGCTGAACCTCGTAAGACCTAAGGACTCAACCCCTGGACTACAATGAGCAATTAGTGGATAATCCTCTTTCCCCCCCACCCATTTGAGTGGGACGAACAGAACGTCGGTTTATTAATAGCACGGCTAGGCAAACGCGCCTGGGATTACAGAGCAGCCTCCAAAGGCTACCCTTCCCACCTACTGTGCATTAGCGCTCAGTTGGCGCGTGATACCGTTAGCAGACGGGTTAGTCCATTGCAGTTTAGGGAAGGCCGTCTTGGAGGAACTGGTTTTTCCCGCGCGAAAAAGCAGTTTCGGCAAGACGCCCTTCCCTAAACTGCAATGGACTAGCCCTAGCCCGTATGCTAATGATATCACGAGCGAACGGGCAATACATATGCAGGTGTACGACTTAATTCAGCATGGCCTCCACTAGGAAAGAAAACTGGCATAATTGTGTAGGGCTTCTCCACTCACATTATCAACGCAAATACAAGGACTCAACCACAAGAGACGGGTAAGGAAAATAAAGCTCCATCAAATAAAAGAGCGCCCTCTGGAAATAATTAAGGAACTAATATACGGACGAAACATACAACGTATGACAATAAATTACTAGCCATAAATTTGAAAAGATATACGACGTCTAGTGGAGTATTTGAATACAAAACATCCATAATAATGACTCCTGACATACATTATTACACTCCAAGCCTTTCTTTTAGTTATGACACCTCAAACATGTAACCTGAGTCCTTTTTCTCTCGCAGCGACATCTGAGCAATTAAAAAAAAAGTGGCGGAATTCTCTCATATAAAACCGCATCACGTTCGTCACATCTATTCGCATGGAGCATAACTCAACTTTTACATTAGGAGAAAAAAAGGCGCTCTTTTTTTGAGAGACATTTTTCCCAACTATATCAAACAGTCCTAGGCAACACAATGTAAAATGAGCGACTTGTAAGAGCTAACTAAGGTATTTCTGCGCCTAGGGCAGAAAGATTTTTTGGGGGGGAATGACCTAGCCTCAGATTTTGCATCAAAATCCTAAATGTCGTAAGTTGAATAAAGCATGGTAGTGTTTCAATGACGGATATTTCTGACAATCAAACCAAAATTCGCATTTTTGGGTTAAAAGTATAAGAACGGGGTGCATAAAAATATAATTCCCAATTTTATAATTTGGGAACAGGAATATTCCCAGATATTCGTAATCTTTAGGATGTTAGCAAATGTTTATAACCTTTCTTTGACTCCGAAAGCATTATTCCAAACGGTCAGGGAAGAAGAAATAGAAAAAACCCAACATTGACCTTCTTATGCATTTTCGACTAATTTATATGGAGTGCAATGAAGAAAAGGAGAAAAGAAAATCTTATGTCAGGACGTTGATTTGAGTTAGAAGTTTTTCCCACGCGGTCTACTAGTTACTCTAGTTATCAGCGCCCTCCATCGGTATCAAAACGAGTCACGTAGCACTGCAAGCTTTTGTTTTTTCGAGCTCAACGCAAAGACAGACATCTTTCCTCCTCGAACAGATTTTTAAAAGAAATCTTCGTCTGCTTCCCTCTCACGTTATGCTTTATTTTACATAATAACCATACGTCAAAGACAGCCCATTTCGGATCAGATAACAAACAATAAATGCAAATTTCTTTCTTTCCGACTGGTTTTATTTTCCCAAATCTGATGAACCCAATCTGGGAGATCTCAGGGAAGGGACCTACAATCCTATAGGGAATCGAAATCTCGCCGTTATTTTCTGATTATCTTTCACGAAAGCAATAGTAAAAAATCAGTCAATTTTTTTTTATTGGTCTGTCTTGAGACGGTTAATGACGTCATCTGAAACCATACGGATAATTGTTTATTAATTCTTTGCCGTTCAGAAAATCATTTAACTTGGCTTTGAGTTGAATTAAGGTCAAGCAACAATTTTGTCCGTCATTTGTAAATGATAATTCTCACTCTTAATTCCATCGAATTCAAGAGAATCGAGTGAGATTAAGAAAATAACTCAAAGGAAGGAATTAAAAAAAAAAATTCTTTTAAAGAGTAAGAACAAAAGGATCCATTCACCCAAATGAATGATTTTTCCCACCTTTGGTTTGGGCGAAGGTCAACCAAAAACCTACAGACTAAATTATGCAGTAAATTTATACAGCTGTAAAGATAACGCCTACGTACAGAAAGTACGAGGGGGTAGACGAACACAACCTTCAAGTCAGATAGATACCCTACCTTACGATGTCGAAGGCAGGCCCTGGCTATTTAACTACGCGGCTGGTTGAAATAACCACAACATTTGAAAAGAAACGGAATTTATATACATTACATTTGTACATAAATTATATATATATATACTCCTTCCCTCAGAAAACATGAGCCCGGTTTAAAATATTCGTTCTATTTAATTCTGCTGTTCACTTATCGCATTTTTCAGAAGGAAAAAACAAAATTACACCAGTTTTTTGTAAACAGATGATGCTCAAAACGTATATATATCGATTAAAAAATTTTATTAACAAATGCTTTACAATTTTTCATTACAACTTGCATAGTCCCTTGCATATCAATAATTAAAGATAAAAAATGTAGTCCAGCTGCTACGAAGTAATAAAATGTTTATAACCGGTTTTGAAAGGAGAAGGAGAGCCAGATATGGAAATGGCATTACGTGTAAAGGTGCACGATGTCCTTTTACTTTTCTATGATGTGTCGCCGAGCTGCAATTTTGAATTGAAATTTAAAAAAAAAAAAAAGTGGGGGGCTTCAATTATAATAATCAGCAAGGGCGTAGCTGCAGTATGAAAGTGGACACAAGGGTTAGGTGCCTAGTGGACTGCCCCCTTTATTTATTTTATTATTTTAATGCAAACGAGGTGAGAGAATTTGTTGCCTAAAGGCTAAAAAAAATCAGCTACGCCCCTGTTGATTAGTGTTTACCAGCTTAACATTCCGGGATCCTGGACTCACTGATGAATGAAAGGTTATGGGGGGGGGGTCTCAGTTTCGGATTTCCCAATTGGTTGGACAAGCTGACCGCCAAAAGCCTCTGGATAAAGCAAACATTTTTTGACACTGACATAAGACTTTGTTATACATGCTGCCATATCGCATTGTAGTCTTTAAACAGCCCTTCAGTAGTGCCCATGCACTGCATTCCATACTCCTGTTATAAGAAAGACCGTAGCCAGAATTTCGGGGAGGGGTCAAACAATTTTACAGCATGTATCGATACAATTACAGCATGCAAGTCCGTAGCCAAGTCCCATTAAAAATTCAGTTTTGGGGGGTGTTGACCGGTCCCTAAAATCCTCCTAAGGATACGGGAATGGTTATAAGCCAAATATTTGATATTGATTTTGCCAGGTCCGTAACCAAGAAATTTTTGGACCGGAGGAAAATGTGTAAAATGGACGGTTATAGTTTATGACATAGGCGCCCATATAGGGGGCAGGGGGGCTCGACCTCCGCACCCCCTAACCGTTCAAAAATTCGATTTGCCCAATTCTGCTATGCATTTACTTTCAAAAGTTTTACAAGTACGTTTTAAAATAAGTTTTTTTTCTCAGTACTAATTGTCCAGCAAAATCAATTATTTTTGTAGCGTTTTAGTACCTTGTATATTCACTAAACAGTTTCACAAGCCTTGCGAAGAAGATAATTTTTCTCAGCCTCCTCCCCGCCCCTAGAATAACTCATATGGGCGCTCATGGTTTATGATGCTGGCTGTTTTTAATTTTTTTTAAAAAATTCTAACAGATAAACGTATTTAAATCAAATTACACACAAACGCAGTTTAATTTGAGCAGGTGAAACATTTTATAATTGTTTGGGTGGAAAATCAAGCGTCCACCATCGTCAAAAAATTCGTCCAAACTGATTTGTTGCCACTAAATCAAAAACGAAAAAGTGAAAAAGGCGAAAAAAGGTAACATAACAAAAAGCCTGATTTGTGTCGCCATCTATTGTGCAGAATGCTAAGTAAAAGGAAAAGGAACAATTATTGTTGGAAGAAGAAATTATGTTGATTGAAAGAGAGGTTTGTAACAAGAGGGGAAAAATTGTTCTCAGATGGCTCGTTGACTATTGTACAGGAATTACTGAAGATATGAAAGGCCTCGAAAAAATTGAGATCTGAGGGTGAACGGACTTTTTCAATTATTTTAGAATCGGCGAAACAAAAACGATGGACATGTTTCCAGGAGTGTTTTGCAATGGGCGATTTTTCAAAATTTTTCTCTTTGAGTCTAGACTCAAAGAGCACCAATCGTACGTTCACAAACAAGATTTTGAAAAATCGGCCATTGCAAAACACTCATGGAAACATGGCCATCGTTTCTGTTTTGCCGATGCAAAAATAATTGAAAAAGTCCGTTCACCCTCAGATCTCAATTTTTTCGAGGCCTTTCATATCTTCAGTAATTCCTGTACAAAAATCAACGAACCATCTAAGAACAATTTTTTCCCCTCTTGTTACAAACCTCTCTTTCAATCAACATAATTTCTTCTTCCAACAATAATTGTTCCTTTTCCTTTTACTTAGAATTCTGCACAATAGATGGCGACACAATCAGGCTTTTTGTTATGTTACCTTTTTCGTTTTTGATTTAGTGGCAACAAATCAGTTTGGACGAATTTTCTGACGATGGTGGACGCTTGATTTTCCACCGAAACAATTGTAAAATGTTTCTCCTGCTCAAATTAAACTGCGTTTGTGTGTAATTTGTTTTAAATATTATTTTTGCGCAGTGTATCGCTCATATTTCTCTCAAGATAAACGTATGTCTAGAACCACAACACATCCCCATGGTAGCTTATTTGGTGCTCTTTCAACTTTTAACCTACGTCAATTGCTATTCGGGGTGGTTTTTTTTTTCCCCAAGTTATTATACTTTTTTTTTTTTTGGTCGAGGCAAAGATGTGAATGGCGCCCCCCCCCATAAATTATTAATTTATGACATCTGCTATTAAATTTTTTTTTTTAAATGCACACATATAAATTTTCGCTCAAAGCTACAACATCTCCATGTTCCCTTATTTGGTACACCTTTAATTTGTAACCTGAGTCAATTGCTTGGGTACGGCCCTGAAACATTGTCCTTTAGGGTAGGAATTGTGATTTTCGGAATTTTAAACACTAATAATCATCCTTGGATTACCTGACAATTTTGTTTAAAATTAAAACGCCCTCCTCCGTTTTTCTCCAGTTGTGAGTGATAGGGGGGGGGGTTTCACAAGCTTCAGTGTAGATTTTTTAAAATTATTGGGTCCCAAACATATATTATTAACATTTATACATTACAATATGTGTAAAATTGCAATTTATTTCAAATTATTGGGAAGTACGAGGGGAGGGGGTTCGGGCCCCAAATAATTCGAAGTCTACGATCACAATTGGAAGAGCCTAGGGCTCCCTCTTCATCCAAATCTGGCACTGGAGAGGCTCAAGATCCCCTCCCCCTCCCATTTTTAAATTGCTTTGCCACTGCCTGGGCTCCGAAGTTAGCGTTTAAAAAAATAAAAATAAAAAATAAACAATCTAACTTTTTAATTTTCCAAAATTTTGAAATAAAAGAAGACAATAATATACAATGAACTTTGCCAATTTGGTGCCTCTGTTTGTTTCGGGGTCCTATTAGCCCACTAGATCAAACGGCACTGATCGCTAACCAGATTTATTTTGCGCCAACGTCTTCGCGTAACTCCAATCTATAGCAATTGCACCCCCCCCCACACACACGCACATTTCAGTTTTAGGTCCTTATCTTAATACAAACGGGGAGTCTAAAACATTACCCACTGTTGATCAGCATCCGCCAACCAGATCTTACGCCAACGTGAAGACGCAATTCACCCAACCGCTTTTTTTTGGCTTGGGAAGGAGTAAACTACTCGACGCAACCAGTTTGAAAGTTGTTTACGTTTACAGGTTTTGACGAGACTCGTCGAAAGTTGTTTACGGGTTTCATTCTAGATTTTGACATTTGAATACAAACTAAATGTTTCCGGCCGTAACATATGGATCTAATCGAAGTAGACAGGTTAGATATACATCCGAAGATCGTGGACGCCGCGAAAAAAGCTAAACTTGTGACATTTCGCCAGATTTTAGAGCTGTCGCATCAAGAACTTATAAAAGAAACTGGATTGTCTGATACCTACGCGGAGCATTTACAGTCGGCGGCTGCCAAGGCGTTGGTGAGTTCTCAATTTGTAACGTGTTTGCAATTGAAACTTGGGGAATGCCCCCCGACTCGCCAGAGATCCCGTTTGTCCTTCGGCTGTCCCGTGCTGAACAGCACCCTGGATGGCGGGTTGCTCACTGGAACCATAACTGAGATAACAGGAGAAAGTTCAACCGGCAAAACGCAGTTATGCCTTCAACTTGCCATACAAGCACAGCTAGCGGCAGACTATGGGGGATTAGCCAGCAGAGTGGCCTATGTGTGTACAGAAGAACGGTTTCCATTCAAACGTTTTAACTCTATCACCATGATTTTGAGAAGTAAGTATTCCCAATTTAAGGATATCCCTTTTGGGAACAACATTTTCATTAATCATGTGAAAAGCTTATCACAAATGCAGAACTGTTTCCAAACCGAAATTCCGAACTTGCTACAAAACAACGTAAAGTTGTTAATTGTTGATTCGGTAGCCGGCTTATTCCGAAGTAACTACGAGGATAATGAGTACCATAAGCGAGCGCAAGACTTACAGAAATTCGGTATTGAGATTTGGAAGCTTGCGAATGAACACGGCATAACGGTGGTGTGCGTTAACCAAGTATCGTCGAACATAAATAAGAAGAAACAAGGGTATTGTACATTGGAAGCAAATCTAATTCCAGTTTTGGGCCTTGTGTGGGCGAACCTCCTAACGACACGCTTAGCTTTATCCAGGACGAATCGTGTGAGCCCAAACCCGTTACGACCTTTCCCACTCATAGTACGTTCCTTAAAAGTGATATTTTCATCATACCTGCCAAGGACGTCGTGTTCGTTTGTGGTCACAGAGAATGGTGCCACTGGCATAAAACAGTCTAATGGCAGAGTATGACGTATCGGTGATATAGCTATGCCTTTTCTTCACTGCCACGATTCATGATTTTTGGTTCATTGTCAATTTTAAGATTATATGCGTTTAGCTTTATGTGTTTTTTTTTTTCTATATTGATATTTTATTTCCGTTATGTTATAAAGTTATGAAGATACCACTAAGAATTTTTTTATATAATTTATGTTCATTTACGAAAAATCTCATAACAGAATAAAAACCTGTTCGAACAAATTTATTTTAAGTAACATTCTGATAAACAGTACTTTATAGATACGACACACAGTTGTAAAAAATTATGCCAAAATTCATGCAAAACAAAGTTATATACAAGTAAAATACAAGCTACGAATAAAAAGATATATGAAAATAAACATTTTGAATGTTTATGTGGAGTTTCCAAGCTAGCTTATACTTTAGTTATTATTTTACTTAATATTTTGTGATTAATACATATTGAAAGTATTAACATATACAAGTCCATTTTTAATATACATTTACTATTTGTTTTAAGCATTGTAGATGATATGAACATACTTAACAATTAAATGCAAATAATTTCCATCTGCAAGGCCGACCATAGAAATATTATTCGATAAACCACTCGGTGGAAAGAACCACCTTTGCAA
Source organism: Dysdera silvatica (assembly GCA_006491805.2). Taxonomy (NCBI): domain Eukaryota; kingdom Metazoa; phylum Arthropoda; class Arachnida; order Araneae; family Dysderidae; genus Dysdera; species Dysdera silvatica. The sequence goes on from QLNU02015003.1 coordinate 3,144,654, forward strand.
CGTACAGTGGAAAAGTTGTGAGATTGTATCCCACTGGATACATGAAAACTTTCTTCTCTCCGCGAGTGGTTTATCGAATATATTGAATAAGGTTATACAGCAGATACCCAATTTAAAAGTCATGTGCACTCTGAAAAATTTTAAAAAAGTTCCTAATATTAAAAGTTTGTAAATAAGAATTAACATTTGTTCTACAGTGTATTTTCCGGGACCAGTGCAGTAGTTTGTAAACAACATATTTGTAAATTGGGGGTTTGTAAAAACCCCAAGCCCACTCATACAAATATATTTCTAGTAAAATTAATCCAAACTGTGGGGGATCCACAAGATTGTAATTGAATAACAAGAATGTGCCATTTGTATAGCTACTTTGTAAAGATTACTGGAGGAAAAAATGTCAAAATAATTTCTTAGTTTCCACCAGCATATTAGATAAGGTTAACCCTTAATGCTCGAAAGTCTCCGCTATATAGACATTTCCGTTATACAGGCTCAGTCCGGGCCCGAAATGGGTTTAGGCTCTATATTTTATATTATTTTCAGACTTGGGCGAGCCCGAGTTCATAAGACAGATGCAACTGAATCTGAAAACTGACATTTCTATATTGAAGTTTTGGGCTTGGGCACAAATTTTCATAAAGTATTTCAAGCTCGGGTCGACTCAAATTGTAAGTCTGTGGGCTTGGACTTCGAAAAATGAGCTCAAGCTCATCTCTAATCTCTCATATATACACAGGGTGTGTTCATTTACCACGTGTACAGACTTTTAAGGGGTGGTAGGGTATACCAAAGTAACGTGTTTTTTTGGAAGAGGTTTCTTTATTGAGTTACGACACAAGAATCGTTTGGTGGATGGAAACGGGAAATGTCGATGCTGGCGCCAATCTCTACATGTGGGCTGTATTTTTTCGAATATGTGTTCTACCACACTGAATATTAAAGAAAATGTCTTTTTTTATTCGTTTCCATCGATTTCTCCATCAAGCTCGATGCATACATCTTATGGAGGCTGCTGTTTATCGACTGAATTATGCTGATGCTTTATCCTACATAAACCATGTCTGTTTTCTCGAGTTTTTTCTTCTTCGCAATTAGGAAATGAATGCAAAAAGACATTTTCTTTAATATTCAGTATGGTAGAACACATATTCGGAAAAATACAGCCCACATGTACAGATTGGTAGTAGCATCAACATTTCCAATTTCCATCCACCAAACGATTTTTGGGTCGTAACTCGGTAAAGAAACCTCTTCCGAAAAAAAGAAAAATCGTATTACTTATTTTGGTATACCCTACCACCCCTTAAAGTCTATACACGTGGTAACCGAACACCCTGTAGATAAATGAATCATTCTTACATTATAAAAATGATTCATTTGTATCTCCATACATATAAGAGATAACAGAAATGTCTCCATAGCAGAGCCTTCCAGTTTCTATAGCATTAACATGTCTCCAAAGCAGAGCCTTTCAAGAATTAAGGGTTAAAACAAAGTAATATAACAAGGTTGTATCATGGTACATTATTTATACTATGAAAAGCTAGTTTTTCTGGTGTGCCCTACTGTACCAGTGGCTACGTTCGACCTACATAAGCAATCTGAGGTTGACTACTTTGAGTCAGTGTTTCTCAAAGTGGCAGTCCCTAGGTTCTGCTGCAAGCCGGTTGGTAAAATAAAAACAGAAATTCCAAAATCTGTAAATCTGCCATTTGCCTGGCTAACCCTAGATGGGGTTTCTATAACCAAAATTGCACAATGACAGAAAAGTATTATCTTTTTATACCGATTTTTTGCTTATTTTTACGTTTATGCCCAGGCAGGGATAAATAATAGCCTTTTAAATATTACTTCAGGAAAATGTTCTTATGTAGGGGTTAAGTGGTGAGGCATATGGTAAGACAGCAGTTCTCAACTTTTTAGGAAACACTTTCCAAGAGAAAAATTATTCACAGAGCACTATTGGTGCTGTTATGTCAAAGACACGTATTTGCATTTTTTTCTGTTTGTATTTGACCGTATTTTTCAAGTTAGTTGATATTTTATTGTATGTGTAATAGTAAAAGTGCAAATTTGTTTTTTGAATTTTAAATTGCTTCAATTCGAATCTAAACTTAAATTTCCCATTTAAAGTCATTAAAACTTTAAATTAAATGGAACTTTAAATATTGTTTTCTGAAAACATCAATTATGTATATACATTCTGATATGCTTTTATTTTTTTTTATAAGGGCAATGACATTTTCATCAACATAGGCTAAATGACAACAGTATTAGTGATGGAAGCTATTTTTGGGCATGTCAAGTTTCATTTTATTCGAAATGCTGTATTTCTCACAAATTTCAGAGAAATGGGGAACTACATAAACATAAATGAAAAACAGTAACAAAACTCAAAGTAAGGCAAAACATTTGAAAACAAATTCAAAGCAGATATTTTAAGTATTACCCACATAGATATTATATCTAAAACTAGTTTTACAGTTATAAAACTAAAATTGTTACTTAGCATCGAAAAAGAATGATGAAGCCGAAGAAACCACACGGTTTTTTGTGCATTGGAGTATGCGGAGCACTTGGAAAGGTTTCGCAAAGCACCAGATGCTCCACAGGGCACAGGTTGAGAATCGCTGTGGTAAGAAAAGTTCTGCAGAATAAAACGTTTGTGAACCACTGCAGATGAGGTTTGGACCTCTTGGACAACATTAGGTCTTTCACCATAAAATAAAAGTTTCTTTTTACATGCATGACTTAAAAGATTGATCAGGTTTAAGGCATGGGCCTACATGTTAAGTCCATAAGGAGTGAGTAGTTGCAGAGTTACAACTCCATATATCGGAGTTCCCAAACACGTGGAATTGTCAGGGAATTTGAAATCATCCCTACAGGTCAGGGGAAAACTTTCTTATTTTCTATTTTGAATAGCTAAATCTTCCACAAACATGAAGCCATTTTCTTGGAACCTAAGTTCAGTCGAAAGTTTTTTTGTAATTGGTTAGAGAATTTTGCCTGAAAAGTTAGAAAAAAGCCTAGAAAAATCGGGTAATTTTTTTCTCCGATGTGAATGGAAACCTTGATATATTCATATGTATAGCGAAACCTGGTAAAGTGACCACCTTGGTAAACTAATCACCTGAATAAGATGATCGCTTTTTATAAGAGAGAACTGGTAGGGACTTAGTCTTGCGTATACCAAAGTCTGTCATGTGTAGTGACCACCTGTCTATGGTGACCATTGCAATCCAGTCCAAAATGTGGTCACTTTTGAGCTATATATATACAGCTAAATTGTGTATATATATATAAAAAATTCACTGATGGTGGTTATATATTAACTCCCCTCACTCTTTCATATGCAAGAGTGGATTAAGCAATAATCTATACTTTTTAGTATATAATTGAAGTTTATGAGATTGTGCCCAGTGGTGTAGTGGTAAAAGAAAAAGTAGCCTAGCGCTCTTTAAAATCAGGGGTGCATCCACTGGGGGTGAGCAAAGAACCCCCCCAAATAGTCAATAGCCCATTAATCTGATAGGGACAGAAATTATCATCATGTATGGGTTGTTGAGCCAGCATTGCAAGACCCCCAAATGCCCCTCTGAATCCGGCAGACACTGCCTACAGCATATAGCTCTGGGGCATATAAGCATAAAATAATAATATTAATGTGACACAAATGCATGTGCCCAGCCAAACTAAACTAGGAATGACCTCTGAAGTGAGCTAATAAAATAAAGAAAACAATTGAACAAGATAGCCAAAATTCCACTTCGTCACCTTCGTTGTGTCAACAAACAATGCATTGTAGCTTTTTCTATTTTCGGAACACAGTTTGTGATACATGTTCCAAGCTATAGTTTCGTTTAAATTCCCTCGATTTTCTTAGTGGTTTTATGTAAAAATTTAAGGCCATTGCTCTAAAAAATTTTTTTTCTTAACAGAATTGTAGAATCTAAATATTATTTATTTTAACTTGAACGGAATTTTGTTTGTAAAATATATGATTTCCCAAAATTTCACCCTAGCGCCACTAGGCCTTGACTACACCCCTGATTGGGCCCCTAAAAAATGTGGCCCTCATGATATTCACAATCAACGAATCGTATGTTTTTCTTTTAAGTTCATTGTCCTAAATATTCAAGTTTATCAATAATGAAAACTTCTTGTATATTTATAAATAAACAAGCGATATTAAAATACTGATCAAACTTGCATAACACCAGGCTCTTTCAAATCCCCTTACAAAGCTTTAAAATTTCAGGGCCTAGACCTTCTTGGCTTATACGTAAATCCGGCACTAATTCAGGAATTGTTTTGCATTATAAATGCATATAGCTCTGTATTGTTGTTTTATAATTAGCACCCTGCAAGCTTGATAAAGCAAATTTTAGTATAATCGAAATCTTTTATAACAGCCAACTATATATAGTGGCAGAATTGCTACAAGAAGTTTGGCACCCCCTACTTTTTTACATGTTAAACATGTCACATAATAACGACACATAATAATGACACAATAATAATGACACATAATAATGACACTGTACATCAGTGATTCTCAATGGGCATCCCTCCCGCGAACAGTAAAAAACTGGTCAAGCTATGAAAGATAAAAAAAAATGAAATTTTTTTTCGGGGGGAGGAGGGGTTCCAATTTTCTTCTAGTATGGATAATTTTTTCTAGAGGGGCTGAAGCTCTACCTCAATGTTATTTCATTGAAACAGAATATTTCTAAGGGGGGGGAAAACAATATCTATATAGCATGTAAGATAATTCCGTTGTCATGTCTTTTGGCCCACCGACCGAAAAAAGATTCAAAGTTGCTAGATATGAAAACTGAGAACGAACCACTGCTGTACATAATGTATGAATCTTTTATAATGAGGAATTTTCTGTGCATAAAGTTTTCAGTAATTAGCTGTAATAACTTGACTGTCCGTCAGAATCGTGGGTGCCTTCCTTCTGAATAATACTTGAATCACATTGTTGTAGTTCAAAATTTTTTCTTTTGTATATTTCACATAAAGTAAGTTGAACATAAATACAAGTATAAAAAGTACTGCTTGTTAACAACTATCAGCTGTAATGGCTGAATTTGCTCAGTTCCTTCAAGATCACTATAAACTATTTCCACTATAGTTACCTATTATCCTGCACTGAAGTGGTTACAATGTTCACTTGTATTACAGAGATGAGGAAGACGTGAGAGAATTAATCTCTTAACCATTAATATTTCGTGGTAATTGCATTTTTATATTTCTTTATCTAAAAACCAATTTCCTGCATATTCGCTCTAATTTAAAATCACCTCCCGAAAAAAACAGTGCTGGCAATGCATTTTCATCTAACTGTGGGCAGACATTACTCCTTTTATTCACATACATACACTTGCAGCATTTTGAGAAGTATATACTTATTTATATAACTGTGGATACTTCCTTTATGTAGACATAGCTCTTGCATTTCTTTAGTTTACTCTGGTAATAATGTATATCGTACTTAAATTACAGTGGAACTTTGATATGTCAAAACCAAAGGGAGAAAAGAACACCGAGTTATCGAAAAATTAAGTCATTGAAACATACACAATGCGTTTTTGTTCATCCTTTCCTATTACTTCGACTTACAGAAAATTTCAATTTATCAAAGTTCCACTGTTTAAACATGTGTTCATTAGTGAGGCACAATTAAGGGTTAATTTTTTTAATGAGAGTTCTTTAACTATCAATGTTTTCTGTGAAATGTTAGCAACACAAACTACATACTGTCATAAATTATGAAGATCCCATAGATATTTCTGTGAAACAAATCTGAACCAAAAACAGTATACTATTATCTGATTTCCTTAATTTATTTACCTGACAAACCTTTGCTTTCTAAATTTAGATCTCTCTCTTTTTAAAATAAAAATGCATTCAAAACATCTTCACACTATTGAAAGCTGTGATGTGAGCGTAATGCTTTTAACAAACTAATTGTAAACTCGGAGCTGTTATGATAAGGCAGCATTTAGAGAAAAGTCCAGGATTTTAAAAGAAGCTGATTTTGCAAATAGCCCTCATTTGTATTAAAGAGTTTGAGTCACATTACCATAATATTTAAAGAACGATATGTCTGCTGAGTAGCAGTTTAGAACAAAGCTTTTAAATTGAAAACATATAAGCATATTTTTATTTATACTGCATGGTACATGAATATGTAATTCTTATATGATTTAATTTATATTGTAATACAGTAAAACTTCTAAATTGCGAACACTTTGGGACTTAAGTAACTGTCCGCTATTCAGAAAACGGGGATGGTAAGCATTGGGATGGGAGTTAGAAAGTGTCCATTAAGGAGGTTTTACTGTAATTGTTAAAGATACAGGCAAATCATCAATGACAGCATGAAGTCGGTATATGAAATACTAGACTTTGTAATATACTGTAAAGATCATTTACTAACATCACTACTGAGTACAGACACTGTACTGACCAAGATAATTTGTGCATTTAAAATATCAGCATACTGCAGTAATAAAAATACTGCACTTGTGTTACAACTGTGATGTGATTATGCTCTGCATATTTATACCATGACATTGATCTCTAATTGTACTGGCAAAAGACAATCATGTACACTGTACTGTTTCATAGAGAATGTATATTGTATTTTTTTATATTTTGCGTTTATAAAGGTTTCAAAACATTTTCTCTACTTATTTCTGCCTCTGAATTTAATGTATTTCCTACCATCATGATTAAACCAGAGTTTTGAAGACTATTATTAAAGTTAAAAAAAAAACTCACAAAACAAGACGAAGTTTCATCAGGAGATTCCATAACAATTGCTATTTTGATACTGTCCTAAGATTTCAAAAACCAATTGCTCTCTGTCAAATGAGAGCAAAATGAAGAGTGGGTGGAAGTCCTAAGTTTATATACCCCCCATGTTGGGAATTCCCATCTAAACATCATCTGGTGCCAGATAGTGGCAGCTCATGGCACTATTTTAATGAGGCAGAACTAAGCTAATTCACCAAAATGAGTTGCATTACAGTCTATACTCGCCAAGAAACTGGTTTCACTGACTGAGTAAATACATGGGTTAATGTATTTTGGTGAAATGGCTTAACTCCTGCCCCACTAGATTTTCACCACGAGCCACCACTGATGTCGGATAGTCCCAGTTCAGGAGAACCCCCACATCAGATGGCTACTCCTAAGTTAAGGTTTGGCAAAAAGCTTGTGAGGTTTTGAAAAAAATATATTAATATATATAGCAAAATGAATTGAGCATATTGCAAGAATCACTAACTGACGAACAATCAAATTTTTTAATTAGGTCCCAAAAGTTTAAGGGAAAAGTTCTCAGATAAGACAGGGATGTAGAAGTCCAAAACTTACAGGGAAAGTTCAAGTAATTTCAAAAAAAGATCATGTAATTTAACATTAAAGAGAAAACTGCTTTGATATCCAATGGAAGGAGCTCGATTCCTTTCCTTTTAAGCCACAGGGTAAGATGATGGTAAAAATAAGAAAACAGGACAGAGTTGCAGAAAGATAAATTGCTCAGAACAAACATGAGGGGGCATCATGAAGCAACAGATTATGATTTCGGATCAAAATAAATGCAATATATATGACAGTTGTTTAGTAATATATAAATATTGCATACAACGTTTAACCAATTTTAACTGTTAGAAAGAAAACAGTTTTACAGTTAGATGCCTTGGATTGTTTTCTTACAAATATAATTTATGGTTAAGGATTTCGTAAATGATTTTTTCCCTGTGGCAAAACCGCAATAGTTGTGGGATAATGGTCTCTCCCCTCCCCCTTTCCTATTTAGCAGTAATCAATAACATTATGCCACAAATATACGTACGCTAGCCAAAAAAGGTTCAAGAATGAAATTATTTTTAACAACAGACAATATACTGCAGTGAAGCTGCACAAATAGCTTGAATGTTGTTTGCTGGGGGGGGGGATATTTTAAGTAAATCTGAAAAGGAATTTGGATGGAATAAAACAAATATAATACGACAAGTTCTTTTCCGCTTACGGGAAATAGTCTGTTCCTGATGAGCAATATGCAGCCTTGAAATTTAGCGTTTATTTACAGAAATCTACTACAGAAGAATATGAAATATTGCAACAAGCATATGGCAAAGATGTTTTACCAAAATCAACAGTATTTTGGTGGTTCAAAGAAATTTAAGGTAGGCCGTATTTGTAAAGTGGTTTGGGTGCTCTTGCTCACACAGTGAACAACATCATGGCTATGTTTTCAACATCGTTACAATTTGGTTAGGCTGTTGTATTTGGCTAAAAAAAGAATAGAATGTTTGCCACACCCTCCGTATAACCTGGAACTAGCTCTATGCGACTATTTTTATTCCCTCGTTTAAAATCAGAGCTTTGTGTGGCCACCATTTCCATTCAGCAATGGCAGTTTTAAAGAAGGCAGAGGCAAGTTTAAAGATGATGTCTAAAATTGGGTTAAAGCGCATGTTCCAACAGTGGCAAACACATTGGGCAAAGTGTAAATCAGTTAATGGTGACTACTTCGAAAAAGACCATATACAGATAGACTATCTATCTCTAATGTATTTTGTGCATAATAAATTTATTTTCAGTCTTTTTCGACTGGCCCTTGTACGGGGGCCTATTAGAAAGTAAGGTCCCCTATTTTATTCCATCACATGTATTATTCACATCATCACCAATAGATAGTGATAGTGTCTCATAGTAGTTGAAGTTCCTATATTATTTTTTCAGTCTGGAAGAACCAATGCATACGCATTTGACATCCAGTTAAAATGGCGAGCAGACTGAGCATATGGTCCAAGGAAGAAGTGCGATTTGTAATCTGCTTTTTGTGGGCAAAAGGGATGCTGGCCATTGAAATTTATAGTGAAATTACTGCAGTATACGATATTAGTCTTATGACTATACAACATGTGAAGAAATGGTGTCGTGAATTTCAAAATGAAAGGATTAGCGTTCTGGATGAAGAAAGAATGGGGCGACCTTCAACTTCAGCGAGTCGTGATGGTGACCTCGACGCAGTGATATAGCAAAACAGACGATTGACTCTTCCTCATTTAATGAAACAATTCGATCTTTCATATGACACAGTATGGGATATTGTTCATCAGCATCTAGGCTACCAAAAAGTTAGCAGTAGGTGAGTACCCAGGCATTGACAGAAGAGCACAAGAAAATGTGCATGGCATTTCACTTTATCTTCAATGTTATGTGGAACATGGTGAGAATATTTTGTTCAGAATTGTTACTGGAGATGAAACATGGGTGTTTCATTATTGTCTTGAGAGTAAAGCTGAATCGATGCCTTGGAAGCACACTAGTTCCCCTGTTGCCAAAAAGTTCAAAACATCTAGAAGTGCCAGAAAAGTGATGGCAGTCATGTTTTGGAACACGTATGGAATGCTTTTGATGAACTATGCTCCTTGTGGTACAGCAGTTAATGCAGCTTCCTACCAGTTTACCCTGAAGAAACTTAAGGAGGCTATTCTTCGCAAAAGACTCGGTTCACTGTCCCAGGGAGTTCTGCTATTGCATGATAACACAAGGCTACATACAGCTGTACTTAATATGCGAAATCTCTTGGATTTTTGGCACATGGCCCCTTCTGACTTTTATTTATTCTCCAAGCTTAAGAAACACCTTTGAGGAAAACGTTTTCACTCGGATGACGTTAAAGAAGCTGTCAGAAATTGGGTTCTTCATCAGGACGCATCTTTCTACTACCAAGGCTTCGATTCCTTGATCTACCGGTATGATAAATGCCTCAACAAACAAGACAATTATATGGAAAAATAAGGTAAATACATACCTTCATATATGCTAGACTTTCTTCATTGTATATTTAAAATTCTTAAAAAAAACAAAAAACTTACTTTTCACTACATCTGCGTATAATCATTTACTATCTTAAGTCTATTTGTGTTTTAAACTTCCTTCTTTTAACCCAGACAACCGTTATTTACCCTTTACCCTGCTAATTACTTAGGATTTTGCAAATGAGGTACATACCACCTTGCTAGCTTCCCATGCACCTGGACAACGTGGAATTTGAAGTTGGGAGAAATAAATTTTTCTCGGTCAAACCTGGAAAAGAAGGGGGAGGGAAATCATTTTCCGTACAACTGGATTTTGCAATCAGATAACTGGATTCCTACAGTTAGTCAGGAAAGGTCTTTTTCTTCAATGTAAGTGGGGACCCTGAACTCGATTTAGCATCAAAATTTAATTAAAAGTAATTCATTTAAAACTAATCGTATGCAGCTCCTCTCTTCCCACGAATAACTGCAATTACTCAGTAATTTTCAGTATCATTGGGATGTTCGTTGTGAGGGTATATTTAAGCTAGATACATGACCATGTATAGTTCAGCCTCGTTACTTGGATGTTATGACGCCATGTAGCAAGGCCTGCATAGTGTCCCATAAGTGCTTTATAGGGTTTAGCTCTGGCAACAGCCCTATTGAAATACCTACAACTCTGTATGGTGTTTACTGAGGGCAGTTCTCAGAGAAGAGTGCATTATCCTGTTAGTACAATTATTACCTGCGCAACATGTTTATGCATTCATTCATAGAGGTATATAGTAATGTTCTCTGGCCCAAGTAATGCACATTACTTGATGCTGAAGTGTCAACGGTGACACACAAGTGAGCTGGTGGCTACCAAACTCTATAGAATGTAGCACATGCTGTGTGATGATTGATAGTGTATCAATTGATACAGAATATTGATTGATATGAATGAAAATTGGTACTGGTATTATTGGTACAAATATAGTAAAATCTCTGAAAAGCAGACACCTCAGAACTTCAGTATTTGCCCGCTATTTGGAAGGGATAAGAAGCACGCAAACAAAAAACGCTAGATAATAGGAATTGGAAAAGTGTCCGCTTTTCAAGGGTGTCCGTTAAGAAGGTTATATATGTATATAAGGTGGTCCTGCACAAGCTAAGGCCAGGCCTGGAATCTATAACCCTCACTTATGAATTTTCTGCGTACGCCTATGAGATCAAGTCACTTATTTTTATACATGGAAATATTTAAGAATGTTCGAGAATTTTCAGATATCGAAATCTTTCAACATGTTAATGAAAAGCATTACAAATTATTTTATCATGTTGCTCTGAGGAAAGTACACTATACTACGAGATTTCATTTGTCCAGTCATGGGTAACTGCTTCAAATATAATTTTATATTTGTTAACGTACCACAGTATAAGCATAAGTGACTGATACTTTTTATAATTATGGCTTATGTTGCTTTAATACACGAACTGCTAAAAAAATGATGAGTAAATTTGTGGGCACCGGGTACTCGTCTTTAAAAATAAACAGATCAATCTGGGTCGCGGTTTTAACAATGATCGACAATCACTTAAAAGAATACTATGTAAAGCACGAACTTTCTATGCAAGTTTTTTTATTTAACAAGGTGTGATTTAAGTCCAAACGGATTCCCTGAACATACCAGAAAATTCCCTGAAAAGTTACGTAATATTTTTGGTAAAGACACTGATTTCCACAAGAATATAAAAAATTATAGGAAACAAAACGAAATTTTCGTAATTTTAAAAAAGAAATCCCGAAGCGTAATCACCCTCGAATTTAACATTATTTTCAGTATTAGATTGTGCGTCTTATTATTACGTAACTATTATTATCGTTATATTGCTGGTAGTTTTCATTTAAAAGGCATTAAACCAAAATTTTAAAAATGCAAACGCTGAAAATGTTTCCCCTCCCCATCCGAAATTTACAAGACCAACTCACCTTGTCTTCACTCCACAAGTCCGATCCTTAAGAAATACTTTATGGGCATGACAACGACCAATAATAAATTCCATCGATGAAAAGAGGGACAAAGGAACGGTTGACAGCCAGATTCCATACCATGGGCCCTTTGAAAACGAAGAATATGTCGAAATTTTCCAAAAAGGAAAACCTGGTCAATCTACAATATAGATATGGTTGGAAACATTAAAGCATGGAGGGGCGTTCACAGCACTCCTCTTTGGGGGAGGGAAAGGACGAGGGAGGTGACGGAAGGAGAGGTATGTGATCAGCAAGCACGTTGATAGCAAGGTCGGTCACAAGACAGGTCGGACCCCATTTAAAATCCGGCCGGCCAAGAGTGTCGGGGAAGTATATTAAGTAAGTTGTTAACCGTAAAGGCCTCGTTCACTGCTCCAATAGTTTACTCTGTAGAGGATTTGACTGACCATAAAGGGCAATTTGGACAGCCCCTCTATAGATCCCTCGAAATGTTGCGTTTAGACTGCACGTATATAACTTGCGCCAAATTGGCGCTAAAAATCCCCTTCGAACTAATAAATGGCTTAAAATTAACAGTTAACCATTAGCGTTAAGTCCACGACTTACTTTTAATCTTACGAGCTACTTTAATCTTGTTAGAAGCTGCCCTTCCGTTAATGTAAGCTCTTGTCGTTTAACATACATTCGATGTGGATTTTAAAATAAAGGAAATGTAAATTGTATTCACTTTTATATATATCATATTAAAAAAAAAAAAATCGATTTTAGAGGTGGGTGAAAATTGTGCGAACGCCCATGCCAACTCGTCAATAAAATGAAGAAAAACCAAGACAAAAATATTATTAGTAATACAAATTTGAATATAGTAAACCGCTGAAAAGCGGACACCTCAGGACTTCAGTATTTGCCAGCTATTTGGAGGTGCCCGTTATTTAGAAGGGATAATAAGCACACACACATACAAAATCGCTAGATACAGAATGTAAGATATTATTACCCTTCACAGGGATAACACAATTGCCAAATAATGGTCAACACAGAAAAGCCTCCGGGGCGAGATTTTTGTGAGTTTTCGTGGGGGAATTTATTATACAATAATTTTTGCCACCCACGTTTTAATTACAGCTCAAACTAGAGCTTGTGTAATTTTGGAGAAAAAGAGGCGCCGGGGATGAGGACGGTGTCTCTTTTTCTCCAAATATAAAAAAAGCTCTAGTTTGAGCTACTTACCAGTTAGTGGCAAAAATTATTGTATAATAGATAATAGAAATTGGAAAAGTGTCCGCTTTTCAAGGGTGTCCATTAAGGAGGTTATATATATAAGGTGGTCCCGCACCAGCTAATGCTGGGCATGGAACCTATTGCCCCCCCCTCCCCCTTATGAATTTTTTGCGTACGCCTA
>QLNU02015003.1:3157960-3184790 GCA_006491805.2 Dysdera silvatica
GAAGGGGTTACAGAGCTACGACTCATATACAGAATATTCCTATGTTAAATATAAATTTCATTGCAATGGGGGTTACAACCCCATCAACACCCCCCTGCGTACGCCAGTGACGTCCCATACTAGAAAATACCGACGCACATATGTGAAATGAAACGTTTACGTAACATTTAAGCGGACATAATTAAATTAGCTGTCTTTCAATGACGTATCAACTTCAAATAAGTAACGCTGGACCTGTAGATTCCAATACTAAATGTTGCGAACACGGCCGTCCTTTACAATAGTTTTTGATTTTACTATGTTTGGCGCAGGTGCCCTTGCGCCATAAAAAATCCAAACAAACAAACGGAGTCCTTAGCTAATGCGGAACTCGGAGCAAAACATATTTCGAGGACCCATATATATCATCATCATCATCATATTCAACCATTATCTATCCACTGCTGGATGAAGGTCTCTCCAAATGCTTTCCACACAAGTCTATCCTGGGCCATTCGTTTCCACGTCACCCCAACCTGTTTTCTTATTTCATCCACCCATCTAGTTTGAGGACGTTTTCTAGGTCTTCGGTGGTCTCTTGGAATCCAGTTCAGAATTTCTGTTGTCCATCGTTGATCAGTTCTTCTTGCAATATGCCCAGCCCATCGCCATTTCAGCCCTTTTACTTTAACAATGATGTCCTCTACTCTAGTTTGCTCTCTCACCCAAGTGTTTCTTTTTCGATCTCTCCTAGTTATTCCAAGCATGCACCTCTCCATGCTCCTTTGCGTTGTCTGTAACTTTCGTATTGCTCCAACTGTTAGACTCCATGTCTCTGATCCATAAGAGAGGACTGGCAATACACACATATAGGAGTAAGAAAACAAAACAAAAAAATAGAATAATTTATTACCACTGAATGGCACGAAATGCAAGAGCAGAAGCAAAAATATTTTTTGGAAAAATTTTCAATATTACAAATATTTAAAATTTGAGAATTAAGCTTCGCGGGGTCAGGAGCATAGGCCCCGGTTGACCCTGCACAAGGGCGACCCTGGTTGCGAAGATAAGCTAGTTGTTGTTGGGCAGGTAAGCACAAAGATCTTGCTACATCAAGGGCTATTATAGCCTTCCGATAAATTCGAACTTCTCCTGGGCTTAGGAAATCAAACTTCGGACTACGGACCTGTAGAAAAAAATACTGGCAAACGCCGGGTACTCCATGTTGGAATCGAACCAAAAAAGTTTGTTTGATGTGGCCTTATTTGAGAAATTGTAATATTGGGGTGGATGAGGTTCGAGTTGACGCATGCATTTCGGTTGAGTGGAAGCCGTGAGCAGACGGCGTAGAAGGAGACTTCAAGTATTACGTAAGCACCTTTGGGGGAGTCGCCGTTGTGCTTATTTTCCCATATTAGCCAATGTTAATTTTGGCTTACCGAGGGGGCGTGAAATGGACAAAATATAGCTTACGTAATACTTGGTCTCCACGGCGGGTTCAATCGATTTTTACCAATGAACACACAGCGCAAACTATATGAGTTTAGCTAGTAAATCACTGGCAAATGTAATTAGTTTGCGCTAAAAAAGATTTATTATTTACATAGGTTACGTAGATTACTCCTTAATAGGTGGTACTGCGAGATTAATGATTAATGACAACACACAGATTACTACCTAGGTGTGGATTCGAACTTAGGTTCGATATGACGTCAAGGGAAGTATATACCACAGTTCGGAGGTACCACAGTGGTCGTCTCCGACCACCTCTACATGCCACTGGGGTACGCGGGGGGCGGGGAGTGTTTATGAGGTTTGTAACTCCCATTGCAATAAAATTTTGTATATTTAGCATAGGAATATGAGAGTTGTAGCTCTGTAACCTCACCATTCAGCCTATATATACGAGGGTGGGATGGAAAGTTTCCGGCCTCATCTAGAGATGGCGCTCCCGGAGTTACTTTGACAAAGGCACTTCAAAGTGCCGTCTTTGTTTAATACTTCTTGCGTATTTCAAAGGATTTGTGTTTGGTTGTTTTTATACTGTGCTGTTTTAAAATTGTCTTCTTTTGTTTTTAACAGAGTATGGAGAAAACTGAAGTGCGAGCTGTGATAAAATATTTTTTTATAAAAGGCTTATCTCCAACGGATATTAAAACTGAGCTAGATGCTACACTGGGGAAATCTGCTCCTTCGTTTACAACTGTTAAAACATGGGTTGCAGATTTTAAACGTGGTCGTACAAGCACTCTGGATGCGGAGCGTTCTGGAAGACCAAAATCAGCCACTACAGATGAAATCGTTAGAAAAGTTCACAAAAACATTATGAATGATCACCGATTGAAATTGACAGAGGTTGCTGAGTCTGTTGGTATATCCAAAGAATGAGCACATCATATTTTAACCGATATTTTGGGTATGAGAAAGTTGTCAGCAAGATGGGTGCCACGTTTGCTGACCTTGGATCAAAAACTGCAGCGCATGACGATATCAGAACAATGTTTGGCGCTATACAACTCAAACCCAACTGATTTTTTGCGGCGTTTCGTTACTGTGGATGAGACATGGATCCATCGCTATACTCCAGAGACCAAGCAGCAATCAAAACAGTGAACAACGAAGGACGAACCAGCACCAAAAGAAGCAAAAGGTGCGCCATCTGCTGGAAAGGTTATGGCAACAGCTTTTTGGGACGCTAAGGGAATTTTATTATTGGATTATCTAGAAAAAGGCAGGACCATCAATGCTGAATATTATGCTAATCTTTTGAATAAATTGCATTCCAAAATCAAAGAAAAAGACCAGGTCTGGCCAAGAAGAAAGTCCTGTTTCACCAGGACAATGCTCCCATCCACAAGGCTGTCATTGTGATGGATGGCAAAACTTCATGAACTGAAGTTTGAAATTCTTCCTCATGCACCCACCCTATTCTCCTGATATGGCCCCCTCGGACTACAGCCTCTTCCGCCAACCTTCAAAAAAATTTCTGGCTGGAAGGAAATTCTGTTCTGATACCGAAGTCATCTCAGCGACGGATGCCTACTTTGAGGCCTCAGACGAAAGCTCTTACAGAGAGGGGATCCAAGCATTGCCGTACCGCTGGAGCAAGTGTATATCTTTGGAAGGGGACTACGTTGAAAAATAAAGTAAGCATTAAACAGCTTTTTTTATTTTCCTTGTTAGGCCGGAAACTTTTCAACCCACCCTTGTATAACCCCCCCCTTTATGAACTTTCTGCGTATGCCTATGCAACAAACAGTACAAAGCGTTATAAACAACCGTTTTATAAAAAAAAGAAAAAAAGGTCCTTATGACGTCACGCACGTTAATTAGGGATTTTTTTAATCCCTACTCCAAACTTCTTCCTTTTTTTTTTTTTTATCACAAAGGGAATTTTGGCATAATTCTAAAAATTATAGTATAATAATTCTTTTCACTGTATTCGTATTTTAAATGATTTTTAGTTGACGAAAGCACCGTGGCTTTTGGTAATGACTTCTTTATTTTTTCTCTCTCCCGTACCCCCGGAGGTATGGGCGTGATTGCAGCGAACATCCGGTTCTGTGCAATAAATTTTGCATCGACGTCGGCTCTTCAAAAATAGGTGTGGAAAATTTCGAAATTAAGAAGGGAAAATATGAGGGAAATCGTTCATAAAATTCCCCTAACGAGGGGAATTTTTCGAAAGGCATAATGACTGGAAAAGAACGGAGGAAGCCGATTAATCCTTCTTAATTAGCGCTAATACTCTTACCTGCTCTCGAAACCTTTCATATAATTGATATAACCTATATATATACCGCGCGGTGATGATTTTGGTTGGGGGAAAAACAATAGGGGGCCATATCCCTACTGCAAAATGGTAAATACTGATAATTTCGTCTCATCACGAAAGGAGCGACGATTAATGAAATGGAAATTATTACAACATGGGTTTTCAAATTTCTGCTTTGCGGGTTTCGGCGAAGGACGTCGAGACGTTGACTAACATGTTACATAACGCAGCGTTGACCAACACGTCATATAACATGACATTCACTAACGTGTTATGTAACACGACGTGTGAAAGTATTTATATGCGATTTGCACATTTGGAAATCGTTGACAATATATGGGAAGTGAAAAAAGCCGTGTAAATCAAAAACATTCAAAAATCTCTGGCTTACAATCAACCAATGGCTTACAATTAATTAACTTTGACATGATGTCGTAATTACTAAGACGAAAGAGGCGTGAAGAGGGTAAAATAGCGCCAAGATGTTATTTTTTCGCCAAAACGTGGCACATTTCTGCACGTATAGGCGTAGTTCTACCCATACGGTAATCTCCATTGTATTGTATACCGCAGCTAATGCCACACCTGTTGCCAAAACAGTGGAAGATAATCAATAAAGCGTGTTATTGCAAACTAGAAGTTTCTTTGTTACACTTTCAACGGCACACGATTTTACTATTTTAAGACGCGTTTTCCTAGATCCGTACAGGGTTTAAGCTGCAGTCGCATTTTTCGCAAAATGCGACGAGTTGCTCGAAAATGCGAAGAAAAAATTATTGCCCATCGCGAAAATGCGACAGGCATTTTTAACCACAGTTTATTCTCTGAAAACAGGATTCCTCGATTCCAGAATATCCGTTTTGCACTTCAGCGATCTTTTCTTGTTCCTTTTTGTTTCCTCTTCAAAATTCTTAACAGCACCTGTTAAGCATCGTTGATGTAAATAATTTCATTGATACGATTTTTCGAGCAACGAAAGCAACTAATATTTTTTAGCATTTTGCTACAACTTTTTTCCCATTTTAGCATTTTTGCGACAGCATGTTTCGAGCCAGCTTAAACCCTTGGGTCCGTATATTTTGAGGCGCAACAATATACAACGCCGAAATGAAACTCAGGCAATTAAAACCAATGGAAGAGTTTTACGCGTTCTAGAAAAACACTTCCATTGGTTTGCCATTGTCGCGCCCCAAAATATGCGCATCTAGGGAAATGCGAATTTAGAAACAGCATTATTGTCGCTGCGAAATGGACAAGGCAAACTACTATTCATTTCCAGCGATACGTATTATCAGGTAACGAATTCTGCGAAAATTTGATGAGACTTCGAAGCGAGTCAGAAAATTTAAAATTTAACTTGAACGAAAAGGAGAGAAAGATGCAAATACACTGGTGCTAAAACCTCCATACGATCCTACAAAGGATTTTCAATATAGCAATAAATAAAGCGGGTTTGCGTTCAAATTCAGACAATCTAGAGAACTTTTGAACCATATAATGCTTCTAACATAAGGTCACGTTAAGCTGTTACTCCGAAATTACGTTAAGCATTTTCTACCACGAATGGCTCATTGGATGGTTCGGAGGCTTGACGGCCGTCAATCAAGCATACGCAACATATAATGAAGACTTCGAATTAGTTTACTTTTATTTGTGTTTTACAGCGGAAGGACGGCTAGGGCCATAATGCACCTAGCCTTACAACTTTCTGAGGAATCCGAACCTCTTTTACCTAGGGGAACCAAACCCGAGGTCAACGGTCCCATTGGAATCAAAACTGGATTAACGACGCCATAAACCGGTAATTCTCAATAGACAGCCCGCGGGCCATACCCGGCCTGCGAACAGTAAAAACTGGCCCGGTTACAAAAGGTAACTGAAAATTGTTTCCGGGGGGGGGCTAATTTTTTTCTAGAGGGGATAATGTTAATAAGATGTATAGGAAGGGATAAGTGCCCCTCTCTCTTAGTTACGCCAATGTCTATATAGAATGTAAAATAATTTCGCTTACCTTCTGGCCCGCCGGAGAAAAAAAAAAGTGGTCCTCGATGAAAACTAATTGAGAATCACTGCCATGAACGTATGCATTGCCACTACGCCATTCTAGGTTTAGCTTGGTTTCTTTTCTTTTGCTTTCACGGCTTAAAGACTACAGTGGTCATGCTGCGCCGGGACCTACTGTTTTCCGAGGAATCCGAACCTCTTAAGGCCTAGGGAACCAAACCCCGGACTACAGTGAGCAGTGCAATCTTTATGAGATCTCTGAGTAAGCGTTCTTTGCACTGCTGGGAGTCGAACCCGGATTAGCGGCGCACTAGGAGAACGCGTTACCACACTGCGCCACCGCAGGCTTTTAACTTGGATTTAGAATATCATAACGAGTAAACTCCGCCACTGGTCAGACTACGAAAAAAAAAAAAGGAAGGGAAACAAATAAAATAAAATAAAAAAAAAATAAAGTAAAAAAGTAAATTAGAAATAAAAATGGTAAAAGTAACGAAAAGAGGAAAATAAATTAGAAATTCATTTGAAAATTATCTGTTCACATAATATCTGTTGCCCTTGTTAAATTTAAATGTTCTCCTTTTCACACATGTATTCCTACGTTTTGAAATTTTCGTCATTGAAGACGCACATTAACATTGAGATATTATACAAGCTGAATCTTATCTTCCGGGAGACGCTTCTTAATCTAAAATTCATTTCGTGTAATGTGATTCTGACGTGCATATAAAAGGGTCGCCCCAGGCAATCGTGGCTCAACAGGCTTTTCAATGCAATCGGTCCAAATGCATATTCAGTTTTAACATAATATACAGCAATGGAGCTCTTGTAGCAAGTAATAACATGTGTAACGAAACGTGATGAACCTCACCAAAGCGGAAATATTATACAACACTGAAAAGCTAAACATTTCACCCCGCTTTATATCTATAAGCTGTTTGAAATGATCGACGTACACTTTTTTTTTTTCAGGGTGGGGGGCAACGAGCTTGTGAATATGGACGGCTCTTCTTTTTCAGTGGAAGGATGTCTTCCGCCTATGCAAACGAAATCAAGTCTTCCAGAACTTGTATGTCTGCCCTTGGCGCGGCACAGTTCATTAAGTTGCGGTCAGGCAACTCGTGTCTCATTACTTAACCTTTCGTCTCCAATCTCGAGGTAGGTTGCTGGAGAAATACACAGCAAGAAGGAACCGGAGAAAGGTGAAACGAGAACAAACCGGAGAAAACAGGAACAGACAGGAGAGGGACCTAGAAGCAGGAACAAACAGGAGAGGGACCTAGAAGCAGGAACAAACAGGAGAGGGACCTAGAAGCAGGAACAGACAGGAGAGGGACCTAGAAGCAGGAACAGACAGGAGAGGGACCTAGAAGCAGGAACAGACAGGAAAGGGACCTAGAAGCAGGAACGAACCGGAGAAATATTACATGTTAACGACATTACGAGCAAGCGTAGTGTCGTTAACATGTAATATTTTTGATTATTATTATTATTATTTTCGATATTATTATTATTATTTTTGATATTATTATATTATTATTTTTATTTTTGATATTATTATTATTTTTGATTATTACACTTAAGGGTTCCAAAGGCTGCAGGTTCCCCACCCTTGGGTTTGCCTATCTATTATGAACGAGTCAACACTCTAGTTCAGTGATTCATCTAGTAAACGACCAGGCACAGCTAATGTATACAGGGCTCGACCAATTGCCACAAACCATGCTCGTTAGACAAGAACGACACTGCCCACCACAAAAAAAGGAAGAAAAAAATAAAATAAACCACAACGTAATAGTAACACTATTACAGAATTTTTCGATATTTTGAATCATATGTTACAACGACTCGAATTCTGAATAGTAGTCAAGATCTCTTGCTCACAAATTGCAAAAATGTAGTTCGCCAAGTCTCAATCCACTTATCGGTGCACAAGACGTTGGTTATCCGAAACGTTGAAAGTGACCAGCTACAGGATGCCATCACAAAGTACATCCACGGGATTACATCACAAGAACTAAGTGAAAATGAACTACACTGTACGCAAGCTATGGTCATATAGATAATTAAAACATTTAATTAATGAAAGAGAGAGAGGGAAATGTGCTGAACGGAAAAGCACATTTATGCAGTATGCCTATTAGTTATATTTAGTTCGTTCGCGGAAAGTTGGCGTCCAGGTCCCGTTAGCTAATATAGCAGACGGGTTGTTCCATTGCAGTAGAGGGAAGGGCGTTTTGCCGTAATTTGTTTTTCGTGCCCCTCTACTGCAATGGAACCCGTATGCTACTTCAGCTAACGGGACCTGGTCGCCAACTTTCCGCAAACAAACTATAGTATCAGTTGCGTGACGTCAGACACTGGGTAATATTCAATTGCTCACTATCCTCTCCCCACCCACCCCTAACAAGGGAGAGCTCAAGTATTACGTAATACCTTTGTGGGGAGGGGGGGGGTATAAAATGGCCAAAATATTGCTTACGTAATACTAGACACTCTCTAAAAGAAATTGCAATCTTGTTTATATATTCTGTAAAACCCCTATAATCGGAATCAGTTACGAACGAGCCCACGTTGTTAAATCGAAATTTTTGGATAATAGAACAGATACCAATTCCGAGGCCCAGCAGCAGTTATAGTACAAGTTAACAATCACATATTTTTTGATGGATTAACATTTAACAAGAAAGGAATGTTGTTATTTTGAAAATAAACACAGTTTTCTGATTATTTACACTGAAATTATTTATTGTCAATATTTAAAACATCTAACGAAGATTCGAAATGAAGTTTCGTTCGACGCAATTTTAGGCAGTGCCACTGCTACCAAAAATTAATTTATATGAAAAGGGGCGTCCGTTAACAGAGGGTTGCGCATAAAAGGTGGTCGAATAATAGAGGTTCCACTGTACATATATAAAACTAAGTTTGTAAATTAAAGAGAAAAAAAAATGACATAACGAAAGCTTTTTCATTAATTTAGGATTTTTAAAATAACTTTTAAATTTAAAGTATACACAGGTTTTCAACTGACCTTTATATACAGTGCCTACAAAAAGTATTTGTACATCATGATTTTTAGCTATAAATCTGCATAAAATGCAACATTCAGGGTGTTACCATAACTGTAACAACATGGAATGCAATAACACTGAAATTAAACGTAAAAACTTAATTCAGGAAAAGGAAAAAAATTAAGGTCAGAAAAGTATTTGCACACTTACTACATACCAACGAAATTTAATTATAAATTCATTTTATAAGGCTTGCAGCAAACCAAAGTTACACAAGACTATAAAACAGGATTATATTGAAACTGTAGATAGAATGCTTTGTTGATCTAGAATTTTTAGAACCCAATAAACGAAGAGTTCCCAATTTCGATGAGACACAAAACAATCTTTCTACGCGAAAGTGGGCAGAGGTACAGAGAAATAAGTAAAAATGGGAATGATCGTTTCTCAACTGTCCGTTGCGTTTTAAAGCGGTATGCAGAAAGAGATACTACTGTAAATAACCCACGCTCTGGGCGTCCAAAGAAGCTGTCGGCACGACCTACAAGACAAACCAAAAGCGAAGTCTGGAAGTACCTATTCACCAGTGCACTGGCATTAGCCGCTGGTATCTCGTCAAAATCAGGGGTTCAAGTGAGTACCCAAACTGCAAGAGATGTTCTGCATGATGCGCAGATTCGTGGTAGGGCGCCTTCATCAACGAGCGAAACAGACGGAGACGCGTTTGCCAAGACTCACATCAACAAGTCAATGGAATTCTGGAAAAACGTGATATTTTCTGATGAGGTCAAATTCAATATCTCAAATCAGATGGCAAAAGATTTGTTTGGAGAAGCCCCGCACCGCCCTTTTCTCTAAGAATATTAAAGCTGTCATTAAACACGGAAGAGGAGGCCATGTTGTGGTTTGGGGTTGTATGGCCTACAAAGGAGTTGGTAAATTGTCTTTTATTGACGGAAACATGACAGCTCGTACCTGTATTGTGGTATTGCGAGGTAATTTGCTACAAAGTGCCACAAATTCAAGTCTCAAGAATTCGTACTATATTTCCAGCAAAACAATGATCCCAAGCACATCACTACACAGTTGTGGTCGCTATAACATGTAAAGAAACACCCCTCCACAATCTTCAGAGATAAGTCCCCTGGAGAATTTATGGCATTTGTTGCACAAGGGGAAATCAGAAAAAAAAGAGGATTTTTTGCAAATCCAACCGTAAACGGGTGCTTATTGAGGAGTGGTTCCAAATTTCCCTTACCATTGCTAAAAATTTGGTAAATTCAATGCTCAGGAGATTACAAGCTCAATCGAAACGAATGGCGTGCTTACAAAATACTAGTGGCTAAGGTAGTGCTTTGCAACAGGGGCGGACTGGGTCCTCTCAAAGGGCGCATACCTTGGATTATCAGAGGGCGCGAGTCCTATAGCCCATGAGGGCGCAAGTCCTATCGCCCATGAAGGCGCACTGGCCCGGCGGCCCAGTTCGCCCCTGCTTTGCAACTTTTATAAGGAAGCGACCCAGTAAGTTCTTCGTTTATAAGATGAGGGCCCGGCCCCAGCAAACTCGTACTTAATATTTTTTTAGAAGTTCATACATTAAACTATCATCAGTATGAATAATTAATTATGGCATAATCATAAGGTGTGGAGGTACACCACTTCTATTAATGTATACTTTGCTGACTGGTCAGTGGCGTTTGCAACACAGATGGTAATTCGCTCAGTTTTAAGAACAGAGGATGTACCGCACCTTATAGTAATCGGATTGCAGACAGTTTGTATAACTGGTCATAATGAGAGGCATACTCTTTCTCCAACGCTAAAAGATTTCGATGTCTGAAAATTATCGATCATTCATGAATACTCACATATTTAAAAATACACGGCCTGGTCATTGGCAGTTGCTATGCAGGCGTTCCAGGCCTGAACTTTTCGACGCATTTGCGACCATTATGCTCCCCAGAATATTCCCACGATAAAATATTTAGTCATGAAAAGAGCTTAGAAAACTAAAATGACAAATTACAAAATTACTTGCGGCTTGATATAATTGATGCCAGGGCCCCAATGCCGGACCACCGCTAAGGGTTGAGAAACACTACATTAACTTATATACGAATATATTTTATTCGTGCATATATGCAGGTGTGAAAACACCGACTTATTTTTTAATTTTATGGGAAAAAATCTCCCACTTATTTTTAATGATTTTATAATTACATTACTTTTTTTTTTAAGTAAAACTGCATCAGATGCAATAATTTCTATATATCCCTGTATTTTTTCTGTAAAGTTATAGCAAAAAAAATTATGGTCTGAAAACAGGGGCGGACCGCGACCTTTCAAAGGACCCATACCTTGGATTATCGGACAGCACGAGTCCTATAACCCATAAAGGCGCACAATTCCAGGGGGCAGCCCTATCCGCCCCTGTCTGCAAATACTTTTTGTCGGCGTTGTAAATACGAAAACCATTCCTCTTGTGACAACTAAGCTTTTTTTGTTTACAATTTACACTTATTTCTATCACGAATGGAAAATAAAGCGCACACTAAAGTAAAGTAAGCCCCTGAAATATACACCACTGTATACAATATTTACAATATTTACATTTGTATAGTAGACTTTCTAATGGCCTTTTTGCAGAATAAATTTCAATGAAAATTCGTCATGAAAATAGTCACGCTTATTCTCTGTAAAATACATCGTCAGGAACATTTTCGGCAAACTGAAAACTATAACGTTCTAAAACATTCAATGAACCTAAAAAACTTCAGACATATAGAAACCCTTTTCCGATATAAAGAACCCCTTTTCCATGTAATGACCACGGGACACACAAAAACGTCAATATATAGACAAATTTTCGTCATACGGAAATTCCACTACATACGTATAAGTGTAAAGTATTAAGTTCTCACTAATGATTTTAAATATATACAAAAGTTTCCTCATTTGTGATTTTACCCAACGATTATATTTTACGCACACAAATAATAATAATAATAATAATAGTAATTTTTCTGAGTCTGAAACTTGCGATTAACGAAGAAAGGCGTAAAGCCGCAGGCGTACCACGATGTCAATTTCCGTGGCCTGTAAATCGAAAATAACAGTTTCCGTTCTTTTGGGGTAAGTGATGGGTGTTGCCACTTGCAAAAATGAAATAGTGTTACCGTGGGCTTGGAGTAAGTTTCTCGTTGTTAAACTGGGTTTCGAATGACATCCTTTGTTAATTTATTTCGTGCAGAAAGTGAACAGGCCTTGGGATTGATTCATTGTAACAGTGTCCCCAGTAACACCCTCATACTTAGTTTTGTTGTGTCTGATATTCCTCTTGCCCTTCTTAAATGTGCTTAGATCTCGACATGTGAAAAATCATTGCAAGTCTTCGAAACTGCGCGATGAATAAGCGATACTTCTTTCTGGGCAGAAGGATATACTCAGGGGCGGACTCGGTCCTCTCACAGGGCGCATATTTTGGATTTCGGAGGGCGCACCGCCCCGGGGACCGGCGGTCCAGTCCACCCCTGGATATAACCATTCCACATATACTTATGATTGCTTACTGTATTCAATACAGTAAGTGTATATTTGTGTACTTAATTTCGCATGTGTCTTCATCAGGGCCGTAACCAGACTGAGTATACGGGGGCTGCTCCCCACACCTGGAAATGCAATCGGCCTCTTTGGAAAATAGTTTTTCAAAATAAATTATTTTAGGATTTTATTTTAAGTTTTTTTGTTTTGTATAAAAATATACATGACAATGGAAATTGTTCCTTCTGACGTTAAAAGTACATTAAAAACAGGTATCTGAAGTAGACCCCGTCTACATGATTTTTAAAGAAGTTGCGAAGTTTTATGTACTTTACTATAAGGGGCAGTTCAAGTATTACGTAAGGAATATTTTGGCCGTCGTTACGTAATACTTGAACTCTCTCTAAGGATAATGGAAATTATAATTTTTTCAGTATACCTCGAAGTTTTCAATGAAAAATTTACGTTAAGAAAGGAATTCATTAATGTTAAATACATATCAGTCTACTCAGATATTTAATATTATGAAATATATTAATAAAATACATAAAAACATTAATGAATTTTAAGTCCCTCCCCCGCTGCAGCATTTCTGAGCTACCCCAAGCATCTGGCTACAGGCCTGGTTTTCATAGCAACTATTTATACAAAGCCGTATCAAAGACTACAATGAAAATGCTTAATAAAAGATGTAGACCGTTACTCATCATGTGTAGATGTAATAGATCGTGCTTGTGATGACGTTGGCCGTAACTGGTGGCTCTGTATTTTCAGAAACGTACCTCGTCTTTGTTTAGCTTGGCACGACGAGCTACACTGGTCATTTTAGTTGCACCAACATAGTAAATGCTTGCTGGTGGAAGAAAAAAATGCGCCAAAATTGATGAACAGTAAATATGAAATGTAAAACACATAGCTGAGAGATGAATGGACACAGGGGCGGACTTGGCCGCCAGCCAACCGACCCTCGGGCCAGTGCACCCTCATGGCCGATAGGACTTGCACCCTTTGAGGGGACCCAGTCCGCCCCTGAATGGACACAAGTAATTAATACATTTTATATGCTACGTTCTTCCCCGTGGTCTGGTTGATTCACCTGACCACACATGGGGGAGGGGGGGGGGTCCTTCTATATTCGCGGCTCCCGATATTTTCTTCAAACTGGTGTCTTGTCGTAGGTTATTATTGATTGCGTAACAGTTGTCCCTTTCCTCCTATGAATTTGGTCTTTTTCCAAACTTGTCGCCACGCACAAAAAACCAGTTTCGCTCATCGACATCAGATCCACAACTGCACTACATAATCAAACCGCGAATTTTCCTCGTTGGAGCAGAATTGACGAGAATGGGTTTTACAGACAAATGGAGTCATTTACTCGCCGAAGAAGTGCATTTCGCTGGCATAAACGCTCGTAGACTAGCAAAGGAAATATCCCTATTTCTCAAGACTTGGGGCAACCTTTGCAGTTCCGTTTGGCAAGGTCAACGTAGGCAGGACTGAGATTTACATAAATTACTATAAGCGTCCCACTTCATATGTTTAGATTGGAAGAAATCCTCAAACGAGTCCGTGGGATATTAAACTGCTTTGTTAATGCTATACCACTTCGTTCCGTTTTGACGTTTTTTATACCGCCTTTTTTCTTACCAAGACGTATTTTCCTAGCGGCGGACGTTTGGAATAGTGATCACCTGTTTAGGAGACCGCAATTACTCTTTATGGTTCTCATAACATCAGAACACGAACACTATTCCTACATTTCAAGGAGGAGATGGCGGTTTACATAAAAATCCAGCGTGCTTCATTTCAATTTATACACTCATGTTCAAAAGTTAAATATGATTGTTGTTTATGTGACTATTTAAGAAGTTCTACTTCGGAATGGAGGACAAAGTGGTAGGCGGGTGTAGTAAGGTTACAGAAGAATAAAACAATGGGAAACAAGGATGATATTGACATTTACTATCCAAGTAAAAAAGTTTGAATGAAAAATGGGAATATTACTAATTCCAACTTCAGTGAAAAATAATTGTTAAAAAGGTCGATGCTGAAATTTAAAAAGGAGTGTGGTTATCTTTGGTGGCCACACGCATACTGCACAACGATTTCTCACACTTCCGATGAGGCTGTTGAGTTTTATGCTCGAAAAGTGCCAAACCCCACGGAGACCAGTTTTCAATTCTGAAACAGAGCTTGGAAAGTGCTGAAGGGCCGCCAGTTCGCTGCTGAGCATATCCCACACATGCTTTATACAAGGGTCTTCAACATTTTTCAGTCCAAGGGCCATTTTTGTTGGCCGGTGGGCCGCACTATTGTGCCAGCAATATTAGGATTGAACAAAGGAAGCGCTCAACCTGGATCAGATAATTCTGTAAGTCCTAAGTTGAATTTTTGCTTTTAAATCATCGTTGCACCACGAATCAATAAAATTACTCCTCATATTCATATATACTAGAAAACTTAAGTAAAACACTATTGAGGGAAGACCGCGTATCGCTTTAGTTTTCTAGAGTTTTAAGATGTTTGTTATGAAATGTAAACAGAATAAAATACACATATTTAGGACTCAGAATCAGGAGGGGAAAGGGACGTTATTTTTTGTATGAAACAATTTGTATTTTTTCATGAGCCGGTGGGCCGCACAAAACATGTTGGCGGGCCGTAAATGGCCCGCGCGTTGAAGACCCCTGCTCTATAGGATTAAGATCAGGAGAACTAAATGGCCACTACGTGCGCCGGATACCTTCGCTTTGAAGGAAATCGTTGACCAGGGACGCACGATGAGGAGGCGCGTTATCATCCATGAATATGAATCCAGAACCGACAGTACCTCGAAACAGGAAAAAAGAAGCCACAAAGACTTTGTCTCTATATCTTTGAACAGTAACGGACCCTGCTTCAAAGATGCGGAGGTCTGTGTAGCCGTCTAGCATGATGCCTACCCACACTAAAACGAATTCCACGTTCTCTCCATATCGTTGTACGACGAGAATCAGTTTACAGACTAAATGTGGACTCGTCACTGAACATGACCTTGCCCCACTGTTCCCGACTCCATTTCTGATGTTCCAAACTCCACTGGAAACGCGTGCGTTACTGTGCAGACGTGAGGGGGATAGAAACTGCTGGTCGTCTGGCATAGAAACCAACGCATCCGAGTCTTCTATAAAATAGTCATGAGCTGTCATTCCTGTCTAAGAACTGACAGCTGACCGTGGTCTCCGAACCACAGACACTCAAACTTATGCGAGAGGGGGCGGGGTCGAACAAATAACGGATCCAGAAATCTTTTAATGGGAGCGATTGTTTCCGATTCATATTTTTAGCCAAGTGTGATACTTTCCATTTCATTTTCCATTACATAATCGCGGTTCAATTGGGGGGGGGGCTTGGAATTTTATTTTATAAAATATAAAACGACCAGTCATTATTTCCATGTTTGTGTATCAGATTTTCGATTATTATCGCCATTTTGGTCTGGTCCCTAATCGAACGTCCATGCTAAACGAACCAGAACGGGCAGATGTCGGAGAATGATATCATTAATGTGGCGATTGTGATGATGTCGAAGAGTGATATCATGATCAACCATAATCATGTACGAACCTCCTGTAAACGTAGATTGTTGTTAGATAAAGTACTGTTAAGCTGACTTCAATTAATGAGATACGGTTGGTGAACTTAATAACAACAAAAGCGTAAAGTTCACGGAAGTAGTTATAAACTTGAAGTAGTATTCAAATCTGAAGGTCATATGCAAGGTCGTCACCCTAGTTATTGGTGTAATTTCCACCTAGGGCAGTGTTTAGCGAAATGGTATGCGCAGGGGCGTGGCAGTTGGTTGTTTGGGTGTGCGTATGAAAAAAAAAATAGGTAAAGGCTTGTTGTTGTTGTTGTTAATTGATATTTTGATGGCACGGCTTAGGTTGCGCCATAGGTGAAGAGGGTACTAAGAGAAAAGTCCTTTCATAAGAAAGAACTTTTCTCTTAGTACCCTCTTCACCTATGGCGCAAATGGGTTCACATATGTTAAAAGGGTTTATTGCGCCACCGGGTACACGTATTGTGCGTTCGCGCTTAGTTGGCATGATACCGTTAGCAGACGGGTTAGTCCATTGCACCAGTTCCTCCAAGATGGCCTTCCCTAAACTGAAATGGACTAACGGTATCACACGCCAACTGGGCGCGAACGCACAGTACCTCTACTGGCGCACTCAGGGGGGTGTTGATGGGGGTTGTAACCCCCCATTGCAATGAAATTTTGTATATTTAACATAGGAATATGTGAGTTGTAGCTCTGTAAACCTCATTGAGGTCACCAAAACTTCAATATACGGAAACTCAATATACTACTCGATATATATATATTCGATATATATAGTTCTGCTGTATATTATTATGTAAAAGCGTTGGGAGTGGGACATAGTTAATGCGACCAGAGATATTTTTTCTACCCAAACGCAGGACACTTCTTATGGGAATGTAGAAGAGTAAGGGGCAATGGGGGTTGGTTTGATTGAAAAACGCAATAGACAGCTTTAGATGTTTATTTTGCACTTAAATCGGACAATCGATATTTTACTTTACGATGTTTTGAGACAAAAGATAGTGAATAGCCGATATTTTAAGACCATCCGTGCTTTTACTGTAATATTGATTGGAATGACGTAAGAACTGATTGCAATGTTTTATTTGGTTTCTTTTCACCTCATTGTAGGTTTAAGAATATCAATGCATGTAACAAATGCATTGGCGTGTTCAGAAATTATTATTATTATCGGGGGGCGGACTGGGACGCCCTCATGGACGATAGGACACGCGCCCTTCGATAATCCAAGGTATGCGCCCTTTGAGAGGACCCAGTCCGCCCTTACCGCACACAAATACTCGAGCTGTACGCGAAAGTGGTTGTTATCGTACACAAGATTCTCTGTTAACAAGCCTACCGCGACGCTCAAAATGGCGTCAGGCCGAATTTGGTTTCAAACTTCCATGAACGTTTCAAAGCAAATCTCAAGTTTTAGTTACTAATTATAGTACACAATCAGTGGCGTGGCGATGACAATGTAGTTACATTGGGGTCCTTGCCCTTGCGGGAAGGGGGGGGGGGGCTTTGGAAGTCGAGGCTCCTTAGATAGCATAATTGTGGGATCCTGGTATGGGGTGGGGGGGCTCCTCTACCTGCGATTTCATTGGAGCCCAAATTCTATAGCTACGCCACTGTACACAATACATTAAACTTTGCATAATCAAAACAAGTTTCAAGACCATAAAATCCACGAAGACAAACTAATGCCATTTATAATTCGATTACAGAGAATTTACAAATACAAAAAAATTTTATTTAAAAAAAATATATGTATATATCTTTACACTAAAAACGTAACATTAGTATTTACAACCATATTTTTATTCGGACATTTTGAGCTCGTTATAAACGGGTTTAACCATATACAATAATTGCAAATTGAAAATCTGGCTGTTCACAGAAAAATAATGGTAAAATTGAGATATTACGTATAATGAAAACTTCTACATTAATTAATTTTGAAATAATATAATTATTCTCTAAACAAGAAAAAGCATAAAGAAAAATGTTTTAATACTGTTTTAAAAAACAAAACGAGAAAAAAAAATCACGCCTATAGAATTTTGGGCATAGGTCCGTCCTTACGTATCAGATATTCATAGATGAGGCACATATTGGAGGAGGAGGGGCGGGGAGATTAGATACTCGTAGACGAGGCACATACAGGAGGGAGAAATTAAATAGATACTCGTAGATGAGGCACATACTGGGGTGGGAGGGAATTCGCATCATTTGAAAAAAAATTGTGACAGTATTTTTCGAATATTCTATATAAAATCAAAGGTTTTACATCCCTATATAGAAGAAATTTCAAGCACGGATTATTCACGCACGGAAAATCGGGAGTATAAAAAATTCTGAAAAGTTGGAAAAATATATATATTTTCGTATTTTTAGGTAATTACAACATCACTTCATTCGGATTCAAATTAAAACTCCCGCACTTCCCTCTAATTAACCCAAATTATAGTTTTTTTTGTTTTTTTTTTAAGGAAAAATTTGGAAAATCTTTCACATTAATCAATTCCGGCAGCTTATGTCCTAGGGGTCAAGGCAAAATCTTCAGTTCAACGCCATCAAGGACAAGAGTTGGTTGGATTTGTTTATGCTGCCAGGTAGACGAAACACATTCCCGTTCAGTCGTGGGGATTTCCAACACTATGTAGGGAAATTTGAGATGCAAAAAGGGAAAAAATTAATTACGGTATACCAGATCGCCGGAGGTTGCATCGGAATTTTCTAATCGGCCAGCAGAATATGGTGTTAAGCCATTTGTGATACAATCGAACCTCGTTAGCGCGAACTACTTTTAACACGAAAGATATCTTTTTAAAATCACAGTAGCCTATAGTATAATACACTCTAGAGTTTTATAAATTATTTTGATAGTAAGAAGTATTAAACTGTTTAGTTTCAAAATTAAATTAAAATATATTTAATTATAATGAATTTAATTTCCGTCTATATTAAATTATATTTATAGCCACACTAAATAAGTAGTATTTTTTAGTTTTTTAAATTGAAAAAATTCTAGAAAATACTAAAGTATATAATATAGAAAGCAAATCTAATGAATAATATTTATTATATTATACTAATGATTTCCGAACAGTGCCGGTTTAAGAGTTTTATGGGCCTTGTGCTGAAAAAATAAAATAGGCCCCTAAAGAATATGACCCTCGTGATATTCAATTAATAAATCACGTGGCTTTTTTTAACGGTTCGTTATCTTTAATATTCAGGTTTAGCAGTAATAAAAATTTCTCGGACATTTGTAAATAAACAAGATTAGAATAACACATTTTGGTAACTAACTTTAAATTTTAATAACTAACCCACATTGTTCCGATTTATGACTGTCAAGTCACGTCGTTATATCCGATACGAATTTCCCTATTTAGAATCTACATAGACTACAAAATCGCCGTCGTTATAACCGATACATTTAGTATGGAGTAGAATAGCAAACCAAACTTCTTGTAAAAATTCCGTCGTTATATGCGATTGGTCGTTATAAGCGATTTTCACTGTACATTAAACATCACTGAAGTTGAAAACATTATTTTAAAATTAGCGACATTTGGCGAGAAAATTGGCACAAGAACTTCACGAAAAGATACGATGATCTTTCTACGTCCAAGTCCAGTAGAAACGTATTCAACATTGAAAAAACAAAAAAGAATAATAAAAAAATTAATAAATATCTTTGAATTTTATAATACAGTATATATATTTTTTAAATAGCAAATGCAGAGGCATACTAATTTTAAAACTCCAATCACATCGATGTACGCTGAGTATTTGTGTTTGAAAATTCAAAATCACATCAATGTACAACGGGTATTTGTGTCCCGAACGGGCTATGCAAATAACAAACTATGTTGATCATTTTCATGGCCAAAAAGGTCAATTGCATTTGCCGGGCTCTTCCCTCACGATCAAAGGGCTCGTATGGCGAAGATCAGACGTTATGACGTTCTCCATAATTGTGGTGGATGTTTATCTGGTCAGGTCCGTGAATGGAACTTCAGTTTACGTCTGGTTATTTGCAATTTGAAATGCAGGGACGTCAGAAATGGAAGTCTCTTATTTACTTCGAACTTCCTGCACCTAGGGGGCCAATTTGCGATTAGTAACCGTTGTATTTTATTCGAGCATTTATTTGTGAAGCTAATCTTCAATTAAAACAAAGGTCACTCATCCGAATAGAAGGGGGTTTCGACCAGGGTTTAAGCTGGCTCAAAACATGCT
This sequence comes from Dysdera silvatica, assembly GCA_006491805.2. Classification (NCBI taxonomy): domain Eukaryota; kingdom Metazoa; phylum Arthropoda; class Arachnida; order Araneae; family Dysderidae; genus Dysdera; species Dysdera silvatica. The sequence continues at coordinate 3,178,113 of QLNU02015003.1, forward strand.
GTCGCAAAAATGCTAAAATGGGAAAAAAGTAGCAAAATGCTAAAAATATTAGTTGCTTTCGTTGCTCGAAAAATTATATCAATGAAATTATTTATATCAACGATGCTTAACACGTGCTGTTAAGAACTTGAAAAGGAACAAGAAAAGATCGATTAAGTGCAAAACGGATATTTTGGAACCGAGGAATCCTGTTTTCAGAGAATAAACTGTGGTTAAAAATGCCTGTCGCATTTTCTCAATGGGCAATATTTTTTTCTTCGCATTTTTGAACAACTCCTCCCATTTTACGAAAAATGCGACTGCAGCTTAAACCCTGGTTTCGACAATACAGGTACAGTGAGCAATACTAATGTATTCCATGAACGTTCACCAGTAAGTGATCTCTTCCAAACAATTCCGGTTAAATCAAATGGATTTTTAAATCAATGGATCAATGTGTGGAATTTGAACCCACACATCCCCTTAAAAAACATATCTGATATTTAAACAATCACTAACATTTGAATTCGATCACTTATTTTGTCTATTATCATGTTAAACTTCATTTTTACAATCAAATCAATTTCAAGGCAATTTTCCACAAATTAAGCAAGTCCATTAAATAACATTTTCGATCCATTCTGCTACTGGTCACTAGGTAGGGGGGTCGAGTTTTGTGGGGGCCCATGGGGCCCAAATCCCCCAATAGTTTAAAATGAACTGTAATTTTACACATATCGTATTATACACCTGTATATAAAATGTGTGTGCTTGTTCCCCTACCTCCCAATCAGTAGCGCACCTACGTAGGGGGCCCGCCCCCCTTTCCTTGGGCTACAAAAGGCGAAGATTATTAGAACAGAGTTTAGAATAAAAAAAGGTCAGTAAAAATGTTAGGACAAGAGAGAACCAGATCTACTTTCGAGAAAGAACGGAATGCCTTAAAACGTGATGGTATAGGCGCGCTTCTCTGCCGTGGGAACAGAAGTTCGCTCAGAGACTAGAAAATGCCAGTTGCTTAGTCGGAAAAGTACGAAAGTGAATAAGTACAACGTATTAACCCTACTTCAAGTGTGATAACAGTGGATCGGTAGTGTCAGAATGAGGACGCGTGTTTGGTGAAAAAACGACAATGAGTGGAAAACGAAAAATGCGCGGTAAAATATGCCTTTAAAAAAAGTAAGATCGAAAATAGTGACGTTCCCAACAACATTCCCCTGAACTCTGGTGGCAGTGATGAGACTGCAATCGAGATAAGCAACAGCAGTAGCCCGGGACCGCCTTCACACAGTTTCAAGGAAATAAAGGTAGACCAAAACACAGTTGAAATAGAAATTCTGACTGCAGATATTTCTAATTATGTCAAGAAATCTAACCTCACTGATGGAGATAGGATAACAGTGCTAAAAAATCTTTGGGAACCATATGCAAAATTGCAATTTTCCCACGACTGTGATTAGAGCTGCATCAAACCAAAGGAAAACCTCACCATGGTCAGAAGTTCTGCTCATCTTGGCTGAATAAGCATAATTGGCTAGCTTACTCAAGAGTAGGGGACAGTGCCTATTGTAAAATTTGCGTTCTCTTTTCACCCCATGAAGTCGGTTTAAGATCGACACAAGCCACAGATCAACTTGTTTCAAAAGGATTTAATAATTAAAAGGCCTTGGAAAAATTCAGCCAACATGAAACTTTTCTCTAACGTATGGATGCAGTTCTCAAAGCCGATGAGTTTTTAAGGGTTATGGAAGGTAAAATGGCGCTTATGAATCAAGCATTGCACAGAGGCAAGCAAAAGCAAGTTTCAAGAATTGGGCCATTCTTAAACCTATTACTAAAACAGTGATCTTTTGTGGAAGACATGGGCTGGCCATGAAAGAGCATAGGGACTATGGGGGATTTGAAGGAGTTGTCAGAACCATGCCACAGCGAAGGGAATTTCAGATCTCTTTTGCGACTCCGAGTTGATGCAAGAGAAGCAATATTGAAAACTCATCTACAAGGTTGTGCAAAAAATGCAACTTACATAAGTTGAAATATCCAAAATGAAATCATTTCAGAATGTCATGATTCCATTGTGAAGCACATTGCAAATGAGGTGAATGAGGACAAATGTTTTGCTGTTTTATATGATGAACCCAGAGATATTGCAACGGTAGAGCAAATGACAATTTGCGTTCGTTATTTGAAACGGTTTGATACAGGTAAGTATAAAACTGAGTTTAAGATTGTGAAGAACTTCCTTAAATTTGTTCCCCTGACTGAAACTGCAGGTCGAGCAATTGCAGATGCTATTCTCAAAGGCCTTGTTAACTGCAATATTGACACGTCTTTTCTCCGTGGACAAGAGTTTGATGGAGCTTCTGCAATGAGTGGAAAGTACAATGGCGCCCAAGCAATTATATATGAGCAACACCCTAAAGTCCCCTACGTTCATTGTGCATCATACTGTTTGAACTTAGTCATAACTTATTCATCTCGTGTTCCGGCTATACGAAACAGCTTTGGAACAACAGGGAAAATCTGTAGTTTTTTAATACACCAAAACGAAACCTTGTTCTCACCAGCAAGATTAATGCAGCTACTCAGGGAGGAACAGAAATCTGCGCCAAAAAATTTGAAAAATCATGCCTTACTTGTTGGGTAGAGAGACACGATGCCATCACAGTTATGATTTCATTGTTTGATCAGGGAATTGAGTCTCTAGAGGAGATTACTACAAGGAATGACATGCAGACATCAACAGAAGCTCATAACTTGCTATGTTCAATGTTAATATCAGGGTTTACCATAGTACTTTTTTCAGCTAATACATTACCAAGCTATAGTATTCGTATGAGTGAAAAGATGAAGGAGGTAAACCTTGATTTGGCAACTGCTGTAAGTGACGTAGAAGACGTTGTGAAAGCTCTATCTATAATTCGAGAAAACGCAGAGAATGAGTTTCACCATCTCTTTGAACAAGCTGTTAAGAAGCTAGAACAGCATGGAGAAAACAGTACTCTACAAAGTCGTGTCACCAGACAAATTTACAGATCGAATTTTAACGTACAAACTCCTGAAGAATACTACAGACTTTCTGTTTTCATTCCATGGATTAATAATTTCATCACCCATCTCCGCAAAAAATTTCTCAACCACAAGGAATTTCTACAGCGTTTTGCATCTGTCGTTCCGAATGGAATGCAGCCTACACATGAAGAACACGAGGGATTTGTTGCCTTATCAAGGAAATTTTCAGAAGATTTGGGGCCTAGATCAGAAAATACTCTGACAGCATTGGAACTTCATTTGTGGTACATGAAGGTCTCTGCATTAAATAACGAAACAAAGAGCCCAATTGAACTGCTTAACTTTTGTGACCAAAGGTCTTTTCCTACTGTATTTGAACTTTTAAAAGTGTATGCTACTCTCCCAGTGTCAACAAGCAGTGCTGAGAGGTTATTCTCCACGATGGAGAGGTTAAAAACTTATTTGAGAAATAGTGTGAGTGAAACTAAACTGAATGGACTTGCAGCAATGAACATTCATCGTGAAGTAGAAATTGATCCAGACAATATAATAAATTCTCTAGCTATGAAGAAGAGCAGGAGGTTAGACTTTGTCTTATATGTTTTGATTATTATATAATAATAATCATAAGAGGTAGGAGTTGAAAAAGTCTATAAGCAGACCATAACGACTAATTATATCTTCATTTATTACTTGTATTGTATAATCATAATCTACTACTACATCTTTTAATCGATTAACTATTTTGTACTGTAGAATTACTAGTAATTTAATAATGATAAATATTCCTAAAAATAAAAAAGACAACCGTTTTAGTAATTAATATGGCCTCAGACCATTTTTCCACCAAAAATTCTATGTACCATTAGCTCCCCACCTTGACAATATTCTGGGTGCGCCACTGCTCCCAATAAATTAGAAAACTATCACTAAGATGTAACCTACTTAATCATTTAAAAAATTAGTAGTTTGTCATTGCCATACATATTTTTTTTTACGCGAATGCAATTTTGCAATCATGCAACAAAGACTAAAACATGAAGTACATTCCCATAACTAGGAACGGGAGAAAAATCCAACAATGGCTGAATTCTTGAAAAAAAAAAAAAATCAATGGAGAAGGCAAATACCCCAAAAAAAAGTACCGGTTGTCTCTATTCGTTTGATAGCAACGTGTCAGTAACCGGCAAACACAGGTAATCATGCGCACGAGTGCGCCGACAACAATGGTGTCATAATACCCAAAATTCTTCATGGCTGTTGCTGGCACAAATTGCGGAACTTCAGAAAATGACATCCACCGATCTTCAGGAAAAAATGACAACCTGATGTATGTCAGTTTTGCTTGGACTGCGCGACCCGTTCGACCCGCAAGGTATTGAATTTCGCACTATGTGAACTCTTATTAACCCCCGACTTTTATTACATTTAATAACGCGTTACAGGCTGCCTATTTGCCGTGCTAGAAAACGTGACATCGTACGAAACGTTTTTGCTCCATCTATACAAAGGAAAAAGCGCCGGATGCCCGTTATTTGATTAGGAGGAGGATTGTGCAAGGGTTTCATTGGGAAGGGTGGCCGCCGGGGGCGGCGCTGTAATCTCAGTGTTATTTGATTAAAGTTTACAAAGGCTAGTTGGTGGACCATTCGGTGAGAAGCCTTCACATTTGACGCGAGGAAGTCTGCAGCGATGGAATTTTATTCGCCGCCAAAACAAACATTAATTCTAAAAGTTGTCGCTAGAGGGATACGTGGCACGGCGCTGGATTATTGAATGGGAGGACATACAAGACATGAGCCTTAAGGTTTGTTTGTTTGTTTAGGTGTTTTATGGCGCAAGAGCATCTGGGCTATACTGCGCCAAACACGGTAAACCTTGGCCACGGCGCCTTAAGGGCGGCAACAGAGAGCTAGGGAACATTTTACTAACTCCTCAATGTTGTAAACAAACGTAAAGTAATACAAATATATACAGAATGAATATTAAATTTAATGCCCGTGTTAACATAAATTGTTTACGAATGGGGTAACGTAAACTGGTGTACGCAGTGGGGTTTTGATGGCAATGAAATTTTGTATATTTAACATAGGAATATGTGAGTTTTAGCTCTGTATGTAACCCCCCACCTTCCATTGAGTCTAACCCCCTTTGTGAACTTTCTTCCTACGCCTATACACTGATGTACATTATGAAGTTTCAAACGGATTTTATGTATCACATAATCCAGTGGTTCCCAACCTGGGGGTCGCGAACAGGTTTCTGGAGAATGGCCGCAACTATTTTTAGTTGCAATTATTTTTATAAGGAATTTCATACCAAATGTTTCCAACGCTTTTATATTTCAACATGGCTACACACATTGCAATATTCTACTAATGGTTGTTAACTTTATATCTATAATATATATATATAAAATATTTAGTAATATATTTTTATATTTAATGTGTTTTCTTTACTCTGTTAAAAATGCTTTTATTATGCAAATGTGGTGGCGGCAGAAAGAGGGTGGGGGGTCGCGGATCTTCCGGTTGCTACAAAAGGGGGTCGCGGATTGAAAAAGGTTGGGAACCACTGACATAATCAGTTAATTTATTCTTCACCCATACAGTTAAAATTGGAAAGAAAATTTTATAAAACCATGAATTATACATACAGGATTTAACTCTACACGGAAAGGTCCAAGGAAAATATCAACTAGGATATGAAAAACTCTGACACCTGACGATGGTTGCGAAATGGGATGGGGCGGCAAAGAAGCTGGGAAGGAGAATTTCCATTTAAAGTTTTTAAAATTCCGTTTAAAATTTCTTGTGATCTAGTTTCATCTAGTTTTAAACCCAGATGAAAGGTTTTAATACCTGGAGATAATACGTTTGAACAAAACGCAACAGAAACTAGTTTTCCAGAATAGTTTGTTCAATCGGACACGCATGGCTGGGTTTATGAGGTAGCAAGTGATGCGAACCTAAGTGTACAAACAAACCGCAACACGTGTTTTGGAAAGCATTGTTTACCAACCGTTGCTGTGACAACGGCTTTTGTGATTGACAGGTTGTTTTTAAAAGCCGTGTTCAAATATCCGGCTGCAGGTAAGTCCGCAAAGTTAAGTTATTTTGAAATGATCGGAATCATTTTCGGGAACGGCGCAGTATAGCCCAGATGCTCTTGCGCCATAAAACATCCAAACAAACATTTCCGGGAACGTCGCGTAGACCTATCCTTCCAGTTCAGACAATTAACCGCCAGACAAAATGCCTTTTTATTTGGATCAGATAAATCAGGTGACCCCTTATATAAAAATGGTATTAAACTATTAATTACACGCAGCTAGAAAAATACGAAGATCGATCTGCAACGAGAATCGTTGCATGGTATTTGCCCTGTCGTATCGTACAACCCAGATATACTTGTACTAACAAACCTCATGTAACTAATGCATTATTACACAGGGATATGTATGAAACTTCATACATTACATTTCATACATATCCCTGGAAAGGATCATAATATCACGAAAACGATAAATACGGATATAAGGCGTCGTGTATCAAGTCTCGGTGGTGTAGTTCAGAGGTTCCTGACTGAGACCGCAACATTCATTTCTTGTATGATTTTTCTTGTAAGACATTCCTTGTATATAGCCCAGATTGCACCACATTGCTCATGAATACTCCCCCCACCTTT
>QLNU02015003.1:3184890-3227778 GCA_006491805.2 Dysdera silvatica
TCACCCACGAATGCTTCCACGTATAAAGATATGCTACTTAGTCACTGACATTTCCCACACAGATGGTATTCAGGCGTTTTGAATCTGAGCTTTTCGACAGACACATACATTTACGATCATTTTATATTCTCCTCAGTTTACTTCCACTAATGGGCGACGACCGTGAAGGAGGCCAGGGTCGTTCAGGGACTGTAGCGTCAAGAAAGAATAAGACTGTTTCCATACATGAATTTGATTTTGTAGAAGCTTTGCGTATCATAAAAGCTTTGAAATTTAACATTGTGAATGACCAAAATAGTATGCCGTTTTTCAGCCTGGCCTGGTCCACCCTACTACTCTCACTATGGCCACCCTTCACGCATCGACGTCAGCAGACGCCCCGGCCAAGTAACAGCCAAGAAGTGGCAACACGGCTTTGTTTACAACAACTTCTTGAAGAAGACCAGCGAAGCCTGGTGGAAATGGGCATTGTGTAATTAAATTTTCGTTTTATGCCCAAATATAGCGCCTTGTTAAAAAAGTTCTATTATTTAACTTTGCACAGTTTCGACAGAATACATTCCTAACGTTGTTTAAAAAGTTCTATTAATGTTACCACTGTAAAATATTTATTCCTGAAAAATGCTCAGAAACTAAAACGACACGTTCTAGAAGAACCTCTGGCAGCCAGAAGTCGAGACCGTGGCCCGGCGATTTGGGAAACACTGGTCTAGTTGACAGAACGCATAGATTCCGACGTAGAGGTCGCTGGTTTGATTTCGGTCAGACTTTTTTTCTTTTTTTTTTTTTTACGACTCATAAAACCTTGTGACGGTGGGTAGGACAAGCTCTAATTTAACCAAATGAGCGTGGATAGTAAAACATTTTATTTCATAGATCTCCCCACGAAAATTTCAAAAACACTGCCCTAATCACCATTCTCGCATGGTGATTTGAGTGTGCCATTCTCGAAAAGGGTGATATTATTACGACAAACACTTTTTTTTATTTTTTTATTTTTTATTTTTAACACGTTGGTCATCGACCATGCAGAAATGACAGTATACGCGCTAACACAATGTTCGAAAACAATGGTTATGTTGTATTTTTGCTTGCGAAAAAATAGGGAAGTCCGCGTCACAATAGGGAAAAGGAATTCTTTATGGTCATTTTCTTTGGCATAAAGAGAAGGAAGACGTGTTCTCAAGACCGTTCCGCTAGTATACACACAGTTTGTTTTACGGCGCAAGGATAGCTAAGATCATACTGCGCCAGTAAATACGTGCACTGCAGTGTCTACTGCACGACGTGCAGTAGACAGTAAATTATGGAATCGAACTTGGCAGAAGGTCAATGTGCCATTACTGTCTAAAAGATCGCCGTTTGTGCTTTACAGCGCAAGGTCAAGTAAGGTCATGTCGCGCCAGTACATATATGTAGTAGACAGATTATCGCAATCAATATTGGCAGAAGGTCAATGACTGCGCCATTACTCTCTCAAGGATCACATCGGTGTTTGTGCTTTACGGCGCAAGGACAAGCAAGGTCATTCAGCGCCAGTATACGTGTGCAGTAGACGGTAAATTATCGGAATCGACCTCGACAGAAGGTCAATGACTATGCCATTACTGTCTCAAAGATAGCATTGGTGTTTTTACGGCGCAAGGTCATGCCGCGCCAGTACATACGTGTAATAGACAGTAACCTATCGGAATTGATCTTGACAGGAGGTCAATGCCATTACTGTCTCAAAGATCGCATCGGTGTTTCTATTTTACGGTGCAAGGACAAATAAGGTCATGCCGCGACAGAGGCTGCAGCTCTCCTCCGAAGGATCGGAACATTTGTTGCTTATAGTGGTGCTTCTTAACCGTCAGGCGCTGGTATCAATTATACCGGGTCCAAAGAGATTCCCTTGGAATTGGTCATTTTAGTTTTCTAAGCATTTCTCGTGCGTATTTTATAGTAGAAATGTTCTGAAGAGAGTAATAGTAACGAATGCGTTGGAAAGCTCAGACCCGAAAAGCCTAAACAATACTCGTGCAGTGAATGTCAGTAACCAAGCCGTGCATTTTTAAATATGGAAGTATTAACGAATGATAGGGAAGTTTCAGAATTTCGAAATCTCTCAGCAGTGGAGAAAGGATAATATTGCTGATTGTGACCGGAAGTGGCGCCGACTTCATGGGTTCGAGACACTTTTTGAACCCTCAATAATTTTGTTGTGGGTTCCTCGAACCCATAATATTTTTGCTCGTGGGGAAAATACGCATACAGAAATAGAAGCACAAAGTTTTTGGTCATCAAGTCTTCAATATTTTCATTATTTATACCCTGTTCACTGCACCTTTTATAAAAGCAAATTTTTCGTTTTGTCTGGGTTCACACAAAATATAAAGTTCAGTCTCTAGCTCTACATATAAAAAAAAAAAGAGAATCTTTAGCGGTTATAGTGATAAAGGGGAAATTATGCTGTCCAGTAAGTTGGCCTACCCCATTTTTCAACAACTGGGGGATCCACATTTTACTTTTTATTTTATTTTGCCTCCCAAGTACCCCTGGAGCTCCTGGTGAATCTAACTTTTATTCCAGTCAACTTCTTTTTAAAGAGAGAGAAGGGGGTGGGTGGGGTTGGACACACCTGAATATTTTGGCAGTAATCATAAAACTATGAAGAGCGTAGAGAGAAAAAATATTTTTCTATAATTTGCTTCATTTTAACATTTCAGATGTCTTATTGTACCAGATAATCTGATAATGAAATTTAAATTACACTTAAATCCTTTGAAAAACGCGCCCGTCATTTGATTTAAAATTTTCGGAACCCCGAATAAAAATTGGCTGGAAACTCTCAACAGTTCTCTCTTACAAAAAGTGGTCATTTTATACAGGTGGTCAATTTACCAAAGTGATCACTATACCAGGTTCCACTGTGTAAAAAAAGTATCTGATTATTATCATCAGAACTGTGTTCAGCCACAATCAGTTTAGATGAGTGATAATATACTTTGTATATGTATGTTTTACATGACAAGACTGCTCCATGGCTCGTTAAGGATGGGACCGATGATTCAGCATGACCTGTACAACTTTTCGGTTCACTGAGGTACTGTTCGTTCATGAAAAGAAGTCTGATGGAACAGTTAGAAATCATGGGAGGTGACGTCACAAACCGGCTTGTCGATTACAGCAGAGGAAGACCCCAATTTCAGAACTTGTTTTTAGTGAACGTTTGTCGGCGCCAAAATCAAGGTCTGAAATGTGAGTCCTCCTCTGCTGTAATGGGATAGCCCATTTGTAACGTCACCTCCCGTTATTTCTAACTGTTCAATCGGACTTCTTTTCGTGAACAGAGAATAGCTAGCCTCAAGGTCTAAAGGAGGTGGGGGAAATAACTCCCACCATGAGTGCCTATATAGGGGATTCAGAGGGCTTGAGCACCCTAGCCGCTGTTTAAAAACCTTATTTGCAGGTTTCTGTTAGATATTACTGTTTAAAAAAAAAAAAACAGTTCTACAGTCACAGTTTAAAATAAGGTACTTTTTATAACCCATTACTAATTTGTCAAGCAGTAGCAATTATTTTTGTAGTACTTCAGTATCTTATACATTTATTAAAATGTTACGTTCGTAAAGAGATTATATATTGTCCTTCGTAGCTCAGTGGGTAGAGCCTCCGCCCGGCAAGTGGAAGGTCGTGGGTTCAGGTCCCACCGAAGGCAGAAATATTTATTTTCTTTCGAACGTTTCACCATCTAATCACGCCATACCATCGGCGTTGGTATCACTACGCCAATAAACGTTGATTGATTGACATTGTTGTTTGATTTATTAAAATGTTTGACAGCCTCCAAGGAGATAATGATTTTTCTTAGACCCCCCCAACCCCCTTAAAAGTACTCACATGGGTGCCACTGGCTTCCACCCTAATACGTTGAACAAAGTATTTAATTGTAATTTTCGCTTTTTAAAAGTGGAGAGCTAAATTGCCCCTTGTCTCCCCGCATTATGCCAATAATCATCAGGGCAGAGATTTCAAAATTACTGGGGAGGACTCAAGCATATATTCTGTACATCAATATATGTAAAATTGTAATTTATTTCAAATCATTGGGGGAGCTCGGGGCCCATTTAAGGCTACACCCATGCCGATGATTATAATTTACCTTTGACCTGGAAGAATTCCAGATATTTAATAAGTCTGAGATGAGAGAGTTGTTACACCACAAGCTGGATTCAAACCAGGGGCGGACTGGGCCACCAGTGCACCCTCACGAGCGGTAAGACTCAGGCCTCTGATAATCCAAAGTATGCATCCTGTGAGAGCAGGGATGCCGAGAACCGATGCAGGCCCCAGGCCCACTTTGAACATCCCCCATGACTCTTTCCCTGTGCCCGCCCCCACAGCATAGATCTATGCCAAGCAAGCGCCCCTAGACTTCATCTGGGGCCCCCGGGTGGCAGCCCACCCCCTCTCTCGTTGGCTCTGTTTGAGAGGACCCAGACCGCCCCTGATTCAAACCATTCAATCATCACCTCGGACTGCTAAGCTACTGAGGTCAGCAGTAAATGACTTTCCCATAATCATGTTCATTAGAATGGGAAAGAAGGTGTATCTGAGAGGATAAAAGAAACCACGCTCCAGACTGGGTTCGAACCAGCGACCGATGAATGCTTTGAAAACTATGTTGTAATTAATGAACCAAGCATGTCACCTTCGTTAATTTTAGGATAACTGCGGAATAATTCAAAATTAAAATCAACTGAATAATTATCCCAGTAACTGTGGGCAGAAGCTTTTATACTTTAATAGTCATATCTCTACATATACATATATATCTATATGTAACACATTTATGATCTCTACTCAAATGTCAGTTAATACTTTATGATAATCGGATCGGACATCAGATGATTTACCACAAAAAGGATGAATTTAGATTGAAATTATTAGTAGGAGGAGGTAATTAAATTATATATAGTTCCACGAATGTGAATAGTAGCTGATTACTTTTAATAGAATATTTTCTGGAAAAAGTTTACTTTTTTTGGAAAAATAAAAAGACTGATTAATTTGAAGAGGAGGGTGAAGACATCTGTATTCATGGTTTATGGCTGAATTCAATTTCAAACTTCCCTGTCTTTTCCAAACAAAATTTTAATTAATTTCCAGTTGTTAATTATAATAAACACATTGCAAAGTATTAAAATTTGTATAATTAAGTTTTAAGACCATATAATTCATTAACACAAACCAAAACCATTTATAACTCAATTAGTAAATTTACAAATATGTTTTTAAAAAATAAATTTGTTTACACTAAAAACTTAAGTGCATTTTCACTCAGCACCTTTAAATTTATATATCATAATAATTAATACATGGCCTTATAATGTGTTATAAACAGATTCAACTATATAATCTTAAGCTGGAGTTTCATCTTTTATACCATTTAAAATACATATAAATTAAATAATAAAAATTAATATATAATTTAAAATAAATTATAACTATATATATGGGAAAGCAGGCTGGTACGATCAGAACCACTTACAGATGAGACAGTTTAGCTAAAACCACTTTTATTTTTTTTGCTTTAGTTATGTTTAGCAAACATTCTTTCGTAAGAAATTTGGGCTTAATAATTTTAAATTTATTTGTAATTAATACTTTTACGTACATTATTACTTTTTTTGTGCAAAAAGGTAATTTTTTGAAGGAAGTTTATTCAATAGCAGAAGTTTTCAAAATTATGTAGTATGCAATGCAGTACAAAAAGATGAAACGTACAGTTTATGAAAATTATTTTAATAAGCTATTTATTTCAACGCTGAATTTTATATTTCTCTGACTCGAGACATTGCACTTCAAAAATTCCAGATGGTCAGAGGGCACCCTGTATATTTAGCATACATGAGCATAATTTAAAACTTAATATTTAAAGAGATGAATTAGCAATTGCACAAGGGGCAATATTCCATTTTGCATATTTAAAGTATCATCAGAGTATCAAAGTATCAGAGTTTGAACAAGGGATGGGAGTTGTTTTTGTTTGTTTTTTGGTTTTACGGCTCAAAGACTACAGTGGTCATGCTGCGCCGGGACCTACTGTTTTCCGAGGAATCCGAACCTCTTAAGGCCTGGGGAACCAAACCCCGGACTACAGTGAGCAGTGCGATCTTTATGAGATCTCTGAGTAAGCGTTCTTTTTGCACTGCTGGGAGTCGAACCCGGATTAGCCGCGCAATAGGAGAACGCGTTACCACACTGCGCCACCGCAGGGCTGGGAGTTGTTTTTAATGAAAATGATAAGGTATTTAGTGGAATCAATGTTCTCTCAAAGTTATTTAATTTTATAACTAATGATATTGTTCTAATGGGGGAGGGTTACACGGGTCATGAACCCCCCCTTTTTTTTTCTTTTCATGTGAAAAATTCCAACTTCCATGGTAAATGACCGGTTGTATTCCAAGACCATGGCAAATTCTGTCCTTGACCCTCCCCCAAAAATGAAAGTTTGTGTCGCTGCTGGAGGTTTACCCCCCCCCCACAAAAAAGTAACTCCTCCATTACATCAGTTACTGCAGCCAATTTGCCCAAGATATGAACTTCACGCCCCCAAATTTTTTTTAAAGTCCGTTAACATGCATGGATAACTTACACAAATATCAATAAAACTAGTTGGTAACAACACACACCATTGGTATAATCAGGAGAGAGAGAGGGGGGGTGACAGTGCCCCCCAGGCGAGTGACGTAGGCAATGGGGTAGAGAGCAAAGCACATTATTCTGTTTAACGCCAAACCGCATGACCTCTGCGATAAAAATTACTTGAACCCCCGCCCCCCACTAATTTTCAACTCGCTACGGCTCTGCCCTAGACCTGGAGGCTAGTTAAGCCAATGATAATAATGGGGGCATATTACCACAATTTTCTTCGTAACCTCCCAAGTGGAATTACTATTTAAAAATGGCCTAAGACAACAAGGAGAAATTGATAAAGCTAGAGTGGCGCACGTGCCCATATATCCACAAAATATCGCATCTGGGCATGCGTCTACGACTACGAAAATCGCGCAAAATATGACAGATGTGGAGAAATGTAAACATTACGTTGCGCAAGCAGTCACGAAGTGCAAAAGAAGATCGGCTTACCTTATTTTTGTCAAAAGCAAGCGATATTTTTGGTAAAAACAAGAGTTTATTTCCTTGTAAAATCCATACAGGCAATCAACGCGAGGTATTTGAAGAAAATGGCGAAAATCACAGCATTTTTCAACCTGACCGGCGCACTGGCCGTCAAGACTTCTTTTACACGCACATCCACAAGGAAGCCCAGATTTTACACTGGCCTTCAGAACGTACTCTCTTCAACCACTTGTTACACTGAGATAAGCTCTCCATATTTGGCTATTTATCGCCGTTTTTATCTCTTCAACAGTTAAAAACTTTCAAGTCAACAGATTTTGTTAGTGGATTTATGTTGCGCGGATTACAGTTTACATTTTTTTTTTAATGTTAGAGGATTTTTTTTTTTTTTAAATATTTAAATTACTTACAGAGGGATTATTATATAAGAATGCGTTTATCTGTAAACGTTTGATATTACGTGGTGAAATGCAGTTATCATGCCCTTAGTTATCGTTGACCTTTGCCCTAACGAACGTTGAATATACGAACTTTGTTGACGCGACGCCCACTTGGATGAAAGTAACAAATTTAACTGAAAAGATACAAGGTAAAGGTCCAATGAGGTATCATTTCCAAAAATCAAGTCATTAATCCCCCTCATCGGCGTCGTTTGTGGGAAGGCAGGGGAGGGGGTCAGTTGCCCTCCCCTAGAATTGAAATATATGCAATATTTTCAATACATTAAAAGGTTAAAGTGGTTATTTGTTTTGGGTTAGCATTGGCAAAAAAATGCCCCACTCCGTAATTTTGGCCTTAACGACGCCCTCTAGAATCCTTCCCTGAATGACCTCAAAATCTGCCCCTGGGCAACCTCCCCATTGGCTATCAAGGCATGTGTTTCTTTATTGCTGAACCACATAACCCCTTTTTAAAGCTTTTTAACCTCCCCAATTTAAAATTGCTACACTCCTGACTCGCTCCATAGGAAACAGTGGTGGATATACAAAGCTGTTGGTAGGGGACAATGACGTAAGAAAAGGGAACATAGCAGTTAGCCCCCCATTGACTATTAGAACATTTTCTCTAAGGCTGCATCGTCTTTAAACCTACTGAGCCAAAGCGCGCGGACACACGATGGGGTCGCAAGTGTCAAGACCCTCTCAAAACTATATTTTATCGTAAAAATTCAAACTTTCATGATAAACGAAGGGTGTTATTCCAAGACCATGGCAAATTCTGGTCCTTGGCTTTCCCCTCCCAAAATGAAAGTCTGTCCGCCCCTGCTCGAGCCCCCAACTCATAATTTTTTAACCGTTACTCTACTGGTGCGGAAGGTCGAAATTTTTCTAAGGTGTTACTAGCGTGCCCGTCTAATATTAATTGTGTTTGTTTGGAGATGTTTAATCAGGGGCGCACACAGACTTCCATTTTGGGGTGGTGAAGGACAGAATTTGCCAGGGTCTTGGAATAACCCTTCATTTATCATGAAAGTTGGAATTTTTTACAGTGAAAAAATATATATTTGGGGGTCATGACCCCTGTGTCCTCCCTTGTGTTTAATCCCCCTTCCCCATTTAGCCAGTGCACAAGGACATACATAACTTAATGGCAAACAGGGGACTGCTTATATGATTTGTGGGGATCTGTTTTGGGGGGGCCCAATTTCAACGCCTTGCGACCAATTTTATATAAATTTTACTTTTAGAATGCCAACCGACCAGAAGTTGGCGAGATTGAAAAAATTCACGGCAACCTTGTCATTGCTGCCCAAGGCGCTGGATCTGTGGCGACGCCAGGTCCGTACCTTGGCGTCTTAATGCCACCCCTTTCCTTTTTTTTTTTTTACCTGTTATTATTTTTTTCCTTTTTTTTAATCATCCAAACTATTCATAGAAAGCTAGAAAGCAGGACTTGGTCAGGCTGTACCTAATGAAATTTATTTTTATTCACCTGTGCGTAAATTTGCTGTTTTTAAATCACTGCACTAACTGAGAAGGCAGATATGGCGAAAATTTTAATTTTCAATAAACTAAATTTTTCTTTTCATGCTTTTAATAATTAAATATTATAGGGCCTGTATATAATTTATAATCGCTTAATTTAATTATTACATTAAGAGATTTTATTAATTACATTGTTAAAGGCTCTGTTGTGAGAAGTTGCTACTGATATTTATTGGAATATCAACTATAACTTTAATCGGGAATTTATTAATCATTAATTTTTTTTAATTATATTAAGAATCGTGATGGAACCTTAGAGGGATTATTTAAAAAGAACTGAGGAAAAACTAGGCATTCCATATGATTGGTTTATAAAAAACCAATTATTTGTCAATACAAACAAAACAAAATACATATTTAAACATACAAATATAGGGATACATGGGATTGAGAACTATAAATTAAGTATAAAAGATGATGAAATTTAGAGAAAAGAGGAATGGAAATTTTTGGGGGGTGTTAATTGATGACAAATTGATTTGGAACAAACACATTGAAATAACATGTAAAACAATGCGTGGAGGAGCCAGACTCATAGACAAAATGCCAGTGCACGTCACAATAGACCTTTATTACGCATTAGTAAATAATTATTTAATGTATGGAAAGAGTATTTGGGAAAGACTAAAAATAAAATAATACAGTCGATTATGGATAAAGCACTCACAATTATAGCGAATAAATCAAATCAGCAAAGAGGATAAATAAAAAAATAAATATAGAATACTTAATGCTGTTGAAACGCATGAATTAAACATTTTGAAAGTAATATATGAACAAAAGCAAATGGGTAAATACACAAATACAATAATTTTAAAAGAAAGAGTAAATTAGTTAAAAATACATACATAAAAATACATACAAAAATACATAGTTAAAAATACAATATTAATAATACATACATAGTTAAAAATACATACAAAAATAGTTAAAAATACATACAAAAATAGTTAAAAATACAAGACTAATGAAGAAATATGAACCTATTAAAATAAGGACTAGAATGGGAGAAAGATAAATTTTTATGGTATTAAATACTGAACCGGCTGCAGTGTCATCACAGGATTGTAGAAATATTTTCGAATTTAAATCTCTTGCAAAAACACATATTTTATCTAGAACAAATTAACTACAGGTGTAGCCTTGGGAATACAGGAGTTGACGTATGTTTGTATATACTTCCCACCATGCCATGCACGTCTCCAACGGGTCAACCCTTTGTAAATGTTGAATAGAATTTATTGAGAATCGGTTGTATGTGAGCATGGCAATAAGGCTATTATTATTATTATTAATTCATTAATTATTTAGTAATATTTATAAGTGTTGAACACTTCCAGTATATATAGGAGAGTAATTCATCTCTAATTTTCCCGACGGCTACAAGGAAGTTTTTCCCACAAAGAAGGATTTATCCAGTTGAAAGCTATTTAACTGTTTATTTAAATAGTTAAAGAGCTCTCAAAATATATTCACCCAATATACAATTCATCTCCTGATTAAATATGTTTAAAAATGTTTATACTTTATTCATACTTTTAATTGCATACAGGAAAACTTCTTTATACTGATTTCGCTTAAACGACGAAATTTAGACTAACCGATGTAACATACTACAGCCACTTTTTTTTTTTTTAGACACTCGTTCGATGCTTTCGCCAAAAATGCTCGTATCCATTTTCTATATTGCGCTCCAAAGCAGTTAATATAGTAACTAACAAATACATTTGGTGACGCTTTTCACTATTGTACCAACACATTTTACCTTATCCCCAGTGATTTCTTCGGAAATATTCTTGACTTTATCAACTATTGATAAAAATAAGGGTCCTGGCTGTGATGATGACATTTATCCCTGTACCGTACGAGCAGCTGCACAGGTTTTGGCACTGCTTTTGACCCATATATTTATTAATATTTTTACGTCCGGTTTGGTACCTCCTTCATTTAAGGCTGGTGAAGTAATTACGGTTTACAAAAAGAAAAACAGAACTAACCCTGCAAATTATCACCCCATAACAATTCTCAACGTAATTGCTAAAGTTTTCAAGAGGCTACTCTATATTCGGTTAATTTCTTTTATTTCTAAGCATAATTTGCTTCATAAAAATCAATATGGCTTTCATAGGGGGGTAAATCTACCGAACAAGAACTTTTAACGATACCTAATATAATACACAGCAATCTTGATAATCATTTTCAGGTCCTTGGTATGTTCTGCGATCTTTCAAGGGCCTTTGATACCCTTGACCATGAAATTCTCTTCTAAAGGCTGTATGACTCGGGTTTCCGTGGTATTTCACAGACACTCTTTAAAAATCTTATTACTCAACGTAGGTAATTTGTTCAGATAAACGATATCGCGTCTGCTATGCGTCAGACTAAGTATGGTGTTCCACAGGGCTCTATTCTTGGCCCTCTTTAATTTATTATTTATATTAACAATATTTTTCTAATCGATACCTAAGCTCAAATTGTTGTATATGCTGATGACACTAGTATTTTTTAGGCACATCATGATTTTGACGAACTCGTGTTATTGGTTAATACTGACATTGGTGCTTTCAGTTCCTGGTTCAATGACGTTGGATTAACACTAAATCTCACCGAAACTAAAGCTATGCTTCTTACAATGGCTCATCAGATTCCCCGACCTTTAAATTCATTTTTGATTAACGATGTTACAATTCCATTGGTTGACGAATTTAAATTACTTGGAGTCGTTTTTCAATCTTCTATGTAATGGAATAATCATATAGAAATGGCTTCAACATCCATTAGTAGACTTATGGGAGCACTTGCCCGCTTTTCATATGTTCTTCCTCGTAGAGTACTTCTTTTATTATATTACGCCGGTGTTTTTTTCACATATTAACTATTGTAATCTGGTCTGGGGACATATTACACAGTATAATGTTAATATACTCGGGATTCTACAAAAAAGATTCTTCAGATTTAGCTTTTTACTACCGGAGGTTCATGTCTTCTTTTATTAATGATTAATAATATCCGGACAATTCTCAATATTTATAATTTTAATTTGGCTGTAGCAATGCACGATGGAATCTATGTAAAAAGTTATACTGCTATAATAACTTTGACCTCTATCTCCCATAGATATGATACACGTTTTAGAAAGTTTCCTTTACCCTGGATACCCTGCACGCATCTTAGCCCAATTGGAGGGTCCGTCTGAATCCAGGAAATCCTAAGCTCTAGTTTGAGCTGTAATTAATACGTGGGTGGCAAAAATTATAGTATAATAATATTAACTCATCGGTCCCAGATTGTGTGAACAGCTCTTACCAGAAATCAAATCACACTCCGCAGATCCATTTTGGCGAGGGCCTTGAAGGAATGGCTCTTAAAATCTTGAAGCCAGTCCAGGTTCATTGGTTACCTTGATTCACAAGCACTAAGCCTTGTTAATGGCGTTAACGCCTCTCTTTGTTCATTTTATATCTATTTCCATTATTTTATTTAATGCTCTTGTTCAAAAATCTTATAAATACTTAATAAACTCGCATTGTAGTACCATAATCGAGACACTATTGGTAATTATTATAATTGCATTTTATTTTGTAATACTAAACTTCCATCAATGTTGTGCCAAGTTAAAACATTTTCGAGGAGGGCCGCTAAAATCTGTTTTGCCCAGGGCCGTTAACGTCGTAATAAGCACGCTCTCGTGAGTCTGCACCTTCATGCCTCGGACAATTGGGGATCTACTGCATTAACGTCTCCATCATTCATTATTCGGGCCTATTATTATCTCTTCATCTTCACCTACCTGCTGCTGGATGACGGCTGATAAGTAAAAATATTGTAATACTATTCAGGGGCGGACTGGGGTTCTCTTAAAGGGTGCATACTTTGGACTTTAGGAGGGCGCGAGTCCTGTTGTCCTTGAAGGCGCGAGTCCTGTTGTCCGTGAAGGCGCGAGTCCTATTGTCCATGACGGCCTAGTCAGCGCCTGATATTATTGCAGTAAGATATCCGGCAGTACTCCGGTCCTAGTTTATAGTTAGTCACTACAGTAACACGGAGCTTATAGTTAGTGTTAGTGATACAACCATTGAGTCTTTAGTCAGCGTCATCTTTTAAGTATCAGGGCAAGGAAAAGGATGTACAGACCCATTGAAGTAGGCAGGGGTGTTGATGGGGGGTTGTAAACCCCCACCATTGCAATGAAATTTTGTATATTTAACATAGAAATATGTGAGTTGTAGCTCTGTAATCCCCCCTCCTCATTGAGCTTAAAAAAAACCCTTACGAACTTTCTGCGTACGCCTATGTACAGACCCCTAGGCAGAGCCAATGAAAGGGGGGGAAGCAGGGCTTCCCCCCTTTCGGGATGAAGTCTAGAGGCTCGCGCTGGCAAACTATGCTGTGGGGGTTTCGACCCAGGGAAGGGGCCATGGGGCCGGTCGAAGTGAGCCCAGGTCTCGCGTAGGTTTTCGGCGCCCCTGCCCCTAGGTAGTGTAGTGATCGGGCCTCCATTGTGTTTAAAGGACCATTCACAACGGACGTCCTTGCTTAGGGGGGGGGGGGGGGTCAGGCCAAGCGAACAAAGTAGGACAGAGGGGGAGGGAGGGAGGTTGCTTCATTAAGAACCATCCGCGTTTTAATTTTTTTTTTATAAATTTGATGGAAAATTATTATTAAAGATTATCATTATGGCATTATTTTATATTATTTTTCGATCATTATACGTTTGAAGTTGTAGCGAATATAAAGGAAAATATTGTTTATGTAATTTCAAAATGTTGGATAAAATTTTTGGAATTTTGAAGGACGTGTGGGTAAACCGGGCGAGAGCGGACATAAGAAGGGTTAAAAAGTACCAAAATCATGCGGACGTCTTTTGTGAGTGGTCCCTAACGACAACTTACATTTGTTGTACCATTGAAGTTCCGTGTCGGGTCCGCTGTGCATTTGCGCCCCCCCCCCCCACACCAGCATATCAGGCACTTGCTTAGCATTATTGACATAAGGGGAAGTTCAAGTATTACGTAAATACCTTTGGGTGGGAAGCACGGGCGCCATTAGCGGGGGGGACCCGTCCCCCAATGTTGGTGTTAGGGTTCCATATCCCCCTTCAATTTCAAACAAAATGCCTTCTACTGGCATATTGTCCCCCCCATCAGCGCCAATAGTGGGGGGGGGGCGGATTAAAATGGGTAAAATATTGCTTATGTAATACTTGAACCCTCCCTAAAGGGGGGCCCTGCTCATCGCTCTAGCTAAAATGATTAATTCTATAAACATGGTTTCTTTGAATCCCATTTCGGTGGTTCCTCTGAATGTTGTTAAAACCGAATTCGACCATTTAATTATATATTACATACTGTATGCTGTTGAAATCGGCTAGAGCGACAAATCGGTTATAACGGCCAAATTCTGGTCCCCCCCCCCCCCCTTCCAAGTCTATTTATCGGTTATAGTCAGCGGCGCAGAAAAGGAGGGGATGGGCTCGGGTTTTATGCTATGAGCGCCGATAAGAGTACTTTTAGCGGGCTAAAAAAAGAATTATAGAATGAAAATAAAAATTCACAGTCTTGTATCCACATGTACGAATCTGCTCAGCACTTAATCACAGAATTAAAAATAATAATACACATATTTAACTGAACTGTTGAACGGTAACAACATCAACAGTAAAACTGAGAAATCATAAAATCAACTAAGTCTGGCTTGTGATTCTTTGCTTTTCAGAGCGAAAGAAAAGTTCGCCGGAAATTGACAAAAGCCGAGAAGAATCAATAGTTTCCACAGAGCTTTCAAAACGAAAGCTCTGTGGAAACTGTTGGTTGGAAAAGATCAATGGGGGAGGAAGGGGGGGAAGAGGCGTAGTCAGGGGAAGGTTTTGGAGGCTGTAACCCCCCCCCATCGCAATGAAATTTTGTATATTTAACATAGGAATATATGAGTTGTAGCTCTGTAACCCCTCCCATTAAGCCTATAACCCTCCCCTTATGAACTTTCTGCCCACTGATGAGGGGATAATTATATCACGCATCACATGCACAGCCTGGATGCTCAAATCCACGCATGCGCACACGAAACGTAACACACCACCTCTCCGCTCCTAAAACCATGACTGACTGATCAATTAATAATAGGATATGTTGTTAAAACTATCACTTAAAATTCATTGTTATACTTTGAAGTAAGCGCCTAGCGGAATCTGGGAAACCAACATTTTAAACAACCACTGATGGTTTGTTTGTTTTTTGGCTTTTTTATGGCGCAAGACCATCTGGGCTATAACTGGCGCCAAAGTGGCACCACTGGTGGTGGATTAGATGTCTCCCTCTATGGGCGGCTTCGGGCTTATGTTGCCAATTGGATAACAAAATCCATTGCCCTCTCTTTGATGCAGAGACAAGGTCGCTCTTCTAAAAAATATTTCTAGTAATCACTGAAGTATAATACAGTTGTCGGCGTTTAATGTGATGTTAGTGGGGGGTGGGGTCGCGAACTATTTGGTTACTATAAAAGGGTGTCGCTACTTTAAGAAGCTTAGGAAACACTGCTCTAAATAATATAAATTATGAGGAAATAAACTGCTAATTTTGCTGAAAAAAGAGGAAAGATCAAGAATTTTTTAGATAAATTTTATAATTTATATATTATAAATGAAAATTTCATAGCTACAGTGCGTTCGCGCTCAGTTGTCGCCCGATACCGTTACCAGACGGGTTGTTCCATTGCAGTTTAGGGAAGGGCGTCTTGCCGTAACTGGTTTTTCGCGCGGGAAAAACCAGTTATGGCAAGACGCACTTCCCTAAAATACCGCCCTTTTCTGTACCAAATGCACACTAAATCGGCAGCTATTAAAATCATCCACCGTTTTTGGTTATCAACCCGACATCAACTTTTACTTTTGTACTTAAGTGTGGCGTTAGTGTGCACAGAAAGTTCGTAAGTGGGTAGGGAATATAGAGCTACATTTTTATGTACGTACATATACGTTTTTGTATATGTACGTATAAATATACACTTTCATGTATATTTATACGTACATATACAAAAACGTACAGCAAGGGGGAGGTTTATGACCTCTATCAATCTCCCTTGCGCATGCCAAGTCAAGGAGGATTTTTTCCCGCAATTCATCCCAGTCTGGCATTATCCGAGCAGTGAAAACTCATTAACTCTGTGAAATGGAAATAAACGTAATCGAAGCGATAAAAAAGCTCTCAGGACAAATGAACGGTCAAAGTAAACAAACCTCTTCGGCGCTTCCCACCTTTCAGCCATCTCGTTGCAGACGATTACAACAAGCAGAATCCACCATGAATTTAAAAAAGCAGAATTTCGGGAAGACGCTGGGACATTTACTGATCTCCAAGAACAAGTACAAATCCTCCACCATTGATGGGAACACGGATGATTTCCGTTAGAGTCGTCGTTAGCTCTGCCCTGGTGCCAAAGCAATAACGCCGCTGCTAGTATGTTAATATTAAGAATTTGATATGCAGTGTTTGCTTTTGTATCTATGTATACCAGTGGTGGATTTGGTAAAAAGCCAACCGTAGGCGCATGAGCCGTACAGCCGCCTCGTTCTTCCCTTAAAGAGCAAGAAAAATGCTGGAAAATAAATAAAAATAGCAAGAGAGCATATCGTGGTTCTTAACTTCTTGGATTCTTACATGTGAGAGTGTTTTTTCATATGGTTTTTCAAGCGAATATTTTAATTAATAATTTTATAGGATAACTAATAATTTACTTTCGGATATTCAGGTGCCGCCCCTAAACGTGTAGCTTATGCGGCCCACTTCGAAATCAGTGCTATTACTGAATACACACCGTACTCTTCGCTGAACCAGGGGCGGAGTGGGCCGCCGGCCGACTGGCTCGATGCGCCCTCATGAGGATAAGAGTCGCCCCTCCGAATGGGCAAGGATTCGCGCCCTCCGATAGTCCAAGGTATGCGGCCTTTGAGAAGATCCAGTCCGCCCCTGCGCTGAACTGAATGTAGTTTTAAACGCGGACTACTACTACAACTACGGAAAAGTTAAAAGAAAAGAGGTTTGCAATCAAAGATGGACAGCGCAGAAAGAATTTTAATTTTGAATACCCAAAAAAGCACATGCACTATTCATGATTTATATGTAGAACAGTCAAGATTATCGCTTATAATGTTGATACTTCTGCTTTTATAAATCTAATCGGCGTAGTGCTACTTATAAATCTAATCTGCGTAGTGCTACTTATAAATCTAATCTGCGTAGTGCTACTTATGAATCTAAGCTGGATTGTTTGTTTGTTTGTTTTTTGGTTTTACGGCTCAAAGACTACAGTGGTCATGCTGCGCCGGGACCTACTGTTTTCCGAGGAATCCGAACCTCTTAAGGCCTAGGGAACCAAACCCCGGACTACAGTGAGCAGTGCGATCTTTATGAGATCTCTGAGTAAGCGTTCTTTGCACTGCTGGGAGTCGAACCCGGATTAGCGGCGCACTAGGAGAACGCGTTACCACACTGCGCCACCGCAGGGCAATCTAAGCTGGGTAGCCCTACTTATTAATCTAATCTGCATAGCACTATTTATAATCTAATCTGCGTAGTGCTACTTAGAAATCCAATCTGCGTAGTGCCGTTTATAAATAAAATCTGCGTAGTGCTACTTATAAATCTAAGCTGGGTAGCGCTACTTATTAATTTAATCTGCATAGGACTATTTATTAATCTAATCTGCGTAGTGCTACTTATTAATCTAATCTGCGTAGTGCTACTTATTAATCTAATCTGCGTAGTGCTACTTAGAAATCCAATTTGCGTAGTGCTACTTAGAAATCCAATCTGCGCAGCGCTACATATAAATCTAATCTGCGTAGTGCTACTTATAAATCTAATTAATCTGCGTGGTACTACGCCAAATTATCTAGCAGTATTTTTATCAATTTCAAACGATTTAAATATAACGTAATACAATAAAATAATAACGCAACAATTAAAATAAAAAAAATATGCTAATTATAATAGTTGTACCCTCTTACTGATATGTTGCATAAGATTTAATTCGTCCTATAATTTAATCTATATGTACTACCTCAACTTGTTTGACGCAGAATGACCCTTGCTGTCCTTGCTCCATAAAAAAGGCAACCAACTTTTATTGATCTTATTATTCAAAGGGCAAAAATTTGCTCAAAATTTTAATTAGCAAAAATTTACGAAGTCCATTATTACAACCAATACCGTCATTTCAACACTTGATAATCTTACGTTCTATTCAATAAAAAAATCTAGTTTAAACACCACCAGAAAAATAATTAAATAAGTTTGCAAATGGTGTGAAAAATGTAGCAGTATCATTTGAAATAACAGAAAAAAAAATCTTTTTTTTTTCCTCCTTCCGATGTTGAACCATGACGTCTTGGACACCGAAAGATTTCACCATCAAAAAGTTTTAAAATGAGACCATAATGAACATTCTATGTTTCATAGACGCCGGGACATTAAATATGGGGAGGGTCTGTCCTTTCTAGGGCACTATATATAAAAAATTGTGCAAAGCGTTAGTTTACGCTAAAGTAATGATTATAAGGCGCTTTGCTTGCACGATAAAGCGCAAGCTAATTTATGGCAGCGTTGACAAAGACTTAAACAATCCTAGTCGTAAATTTCTCTCTAAACCGTCTGGTTTACTTTTTTCTTCCAGGTATTGGTACAGGCCTTCATCAACTGAAATTCAGAGAGAGAGAAAAGAAGCGAGCAGATTGTTTGTATTGTCCATTGTAGCATTTGTGCATAGCTATTGTTATGCGTATTTTCACCTTCAGGTGAGGCGGCGATCGTTACCCTCACCCCCTAGACGACCATGGGTGGAGGAATGTTTGTTTACATCTTCTGTTTTACTTCGTGGGGGGGGGGAAGCTGTATTCCAGGAACTACAGCAAATATGTAGTTCTCCATTGTGTGGCAGGGCTTGGGATAGGATTTAGGGACTCCGGGGGTATGTGTTCAAGAGGGAAGTTGGAAAGGATGGCCGCCGCCGGCGGCGCTGTATTCCCACACACAGACAGACAGAATGCTCAAACAGCGCAATCAGCCGCCGAAGGCGTGAAACTGAGAGGGTGGTCTGATAACTCCGTGCTGCAAATAGAAGTCGCTGAGGTGGCGTAGAAATAAGACTTCTGGACTGTACAGTAGTGCAGTTAACCCGAGTTCGGTGCCCAAAGGTAACAAAACAAAAAAAAAAGTAGAAGGCTTGCCAACTAATTGATCACTCTATTTTGGGGTTTGTTCCCTAGGATTTAAGAGGTTCGTATTCCTAGGAGAACCGTAGATCCGCTGCAGCACGACCTATTGTATCCTTGCGCCGTTAAAAAAAAGCTTTTGCCCTCTAGAAAAATTTTGGTTTAATTTTGGATGAGGGTTGTACTTTTTTGACAGTACCAGAATCAATTCATTTTAGAAATGATTTGATGATGATGATCCGTGAGTTGATAATGAATGTTGGTCCATGAATTGATAATGAATGAGGATCCTTGAATTGATAATGAATGAGGATCCTTGAATTGATAATGAATGATGGTCCATAAACAGATAATGCATGATGGCTTTATCCATAAGTATGGATAATACATGCAGGCTTTATCTATAAATCGTTAAAAGATGATCAACGAATTGATAATGAACGATGATTAGTGGATTAATAATGAACGATGATTAGTGGATTAATAATGAATGATGATCAATGGATTAATAATGAATGATGATCAATGGATTAATAATGAATGATGACCTTCATGATCAGCGCGATAAGGTCATTGCAAAACGGTATGCAGTTGCTCGTTTTTCGTCGGTCTCTACGGTCGTTTAAGGTTTTAAAACTACGGATATTTCTCGCCAAACGAGAATGACCATCCTTTGAAAGGTGATGACGTCACCGGAGGACAAAGCCTACAGGCCCAACATGCAACCATTGTCCGCTTTGTAAACAAAAACAAACTCCTTCGCATTTTTTATTGTAAACACACCCACACGAACCCTTTTATTATCATTTTATCTCTCACCACCACCCCTACGTTGTCCTAGAATGTTACAACATTTACAAACACTCCACTCAACCAAATTAAAAATCCGTCGTGATTCGTATCGTCTGCTGTATTATTATTATTGTTGACGAAGGAAATATTGAACTCTTTTTTAGATTGGAGTTACTGACGCAGTTTAAGTCTCACCCAGAGAATCCCCCCATCCCCGGAGATGGGACTGTCCATGCACCTTCTGAAAATGTAAGCTGTGCCTAGTAAAGACACTTTTTGCAAGTCGAGTGTAGTTATATCGAAAATGTCCAATTTTCCCAAGAATGTATTTAAGTTGGATAAGACGGCTTCCAGATCGCTATTGGCATAAAGGTTTTTTTTTTCCTCACTTGATGTCTACGTAATCTAAAGTATAGAATATTGTAAGTAGGCTATGGTGCCCCTCTTTACGTTAAAAGGCTATGGTGCCTTTGTGTAAAGTTATAAATAAAGATGAATTTTGAAGAACTGAATTTAATAACAGTAATTGCCTTCCAACGATTACAGTCCACTCTTTAAATATAAGACTTCTTCGTATTACATTCCAATAAAGAAGAAGAGGATAGGACCTCATATGAAATTAGGGAAATATCATTAAGTGTGAAGATAATGAAATGCCATTAAGTGAAATAAATCAATGAAATGTCATTAACTGAAATTGATGAAAGGTGATTAGGTGAAATTAACGAAATGTCATTAAGGAAACGTTCAAGTATAAAGTAAGCACCTTTGGAGTCAGGGGGGTTGAAATGGCCAAAATATTGCTTATGTAATACTTGAACACTCTCTAAGTCAAATTAATGATGAAATGTCATGAAGTAAATTTAATGAAATGTCATTAAGTGAAATTATTGAAGTAATGTTGAGTGAAATTAATGAAACGATTATTTTGGTCGTTTTTTATAACTGACATGACTGTATTCTCGACACTGAAAGTCAGATTTAGAAGTAAAAGTCGTAGCACTTTTAATGTGGACATTACACGCACTTTTACTTATACATCTAACCTGCACAGTGCTACTACGTCAAATTACCTTACATTAAAAATCATCACTAAGTCCTGATAAAGGACTGCTGCTGACGCGTCCGAAAGCTTGGGTGATATTTTTCATTTGCTATTTTACCAGCGTTTAACACTTTGTATGTAAATTAAAAATCGGGTTTAGATTTTTGAGCATAAATTTTACGAGGCAGGTGAGTGCAGCGGGCTGACTTCCATTTTGGGTGGACGAACCATACTAATAAAAACAAAAACAGATAAATTTATCTTTGTTTTGAAGAACGAGCGTTAAGGGAGGGGACTGCTTAGACTCAATCAAGGTTTCTCATCAGAGAAACAGAAACATGCAGATTATGCTAACATATAGAGACCTGTAGATGTAATAAATTTCACGCATTGCTCTAAAGTCCAATCACTACGATTCAGTTCCAAAACATTTTGAAAGGCTGATTTGGGAAGTCCAAATATAAAAATAGTAATCGGTTTATTATTGCTTCTATCAAAATAGTAAATTATGAATGGCGAACAAATAGAAAAAGTAGAAATGGAGAGTGCCGCATGTCAGCGAAAGGTTGGGTCAAAAACTTGGGAATGGGGGCAAACCAACTTTGAACGAATTGAGCAGGGGCGCCGACAGTCATCGCGGGCCCCATAACCCCTTCCCTGGTTAGTGACAGAGATGTATTTTCTTTTGGGGGAGGGAGAGGTTGACCCCACAAATGAACAAAAAGTATGAAATAACAACGCATTTTTTTTTGTACTTATTATTTTACAAGATTACTCCTGAAAAAAAAAAAACTAACGTAAGATATTATTTTTTTCAATAATCGAGATAGGCTAATGAAGAATAATTAAAAAACTGTACATTAAAAGTGTACAAAATCTTATTAATCTGGATTTAGAGAACAATTTTTCTGGCCTTCCAACTAGCAGGGGAGCACAGGAGCTAGCAGGGGTGCCCTCCACAGCATAGGTTCTTGCCAGCGCGGGCCTATAGGCTTCATCCGGGCCCCCCGGGATGTGGCCCTTGCTGCCACCCTCTTGTCGGCCCTGGCTGTGAGTAGAAGGATTTACGGTTCCATAGAGGGTGAGATCTAAATACTCATTCGTTAAGTTAGCTCTAGTGCCTTCGAAGTTAATGTAGAAAGGTATTATCACGCTGGTGGTAAATAAATTGCTTGTTAAATATTTATACGTTGTGGCGCAAGGTCATTTATAATCATACTACTCTAAAAGAATAATTATCAGGTAGTTGTGAATGGATAAAGGCGCCACTGGCGTATGCAGGGGGTGTTGATGGAGGTTGAAACCCATTGCAATGAAATTGTGATTATATATACGTATGAATATATATATAGAGAGAGAGTTTTAACTATGTAACCTCCTGTTGTAAGCCCGTAAACCCACTTATGAACTTTCTACGTACGCCTATAAAACGTATTGAGACCAACAAAGGAAAGGCAACGAAGTAACCCATGAATTTTATTTGTTTCAGACTCAATGTATTTTATTGGGCAATAGTAATTATTATTATTATTATTGCATTTTAATTTGGTGAATTTAATCCTTCAATTTTGTAATCGGTATAGCTTTAACATCCATTAACCATTATGAACGTCACGACATGCAGGAATATTTCGCGAATTTTAAAAACAATTTTATTAGCAAAGCCTTTCCACAAATGGGTAGAAAACATACTAGAAGCGAGGAAAGGAAGAGAGGTCCAAAATTTAATTATTACAACACTATATTAGAAATTTATTGTAATATATAATAAATCGGCAATCATTTATATGGAAGTATGGAAAATGAAACTTTATTTTTTTCGAACGTGGGCCATAAATCGCATTAAGAGGCCAATTTCACCCAGGCTGACTTCGCCGCCGCCCGTAATGCAGGTGTGAGGAGTTAGTAAGTTGCCACCTATATTAGTCATACGTATTTCCAGTTCCCATTAATTTGTTTTCACTTGGTTAGTTTAGTTGGAAGTTTACTCGATATTTTGCTTCTAACTAAAAAATAATGAGGTAAAATAAGCAGGGGTGTAGCCAGAGATCTTAGCTTTGGTTTGGGGGGCCTGTTTCACTGGTTTAGTTTCATAAAGACTAGGGCACGGCCTTAGCCAGACTTTAATTTCGTAAGGGGGTTCAAAAATTTTTACAGCATGTATCGATACAATCACAGCATGCAAGGCCGTAGCCAAGTCCCATTAAAAATTTGGTTGGGGGGGGGGGACCAGTCCTAAGATCCCCTCCTCTGGATACTGGTATGGACTTGGACTAAAGGCTTTTGAAAATAATTCGTAAAAGTTTTTGGGGGGGTGCAGAGAGCCGCTTTCTCTGGCTGCGCACCTGAAAATAAGTAATAGAGTATGTAAAAAGAACAAAGCAAGTAGCAAATTGTGGGAAAAGGAATGGAGTAAATAATGAAGTATGTATAAAGTAGTTTAAAGTGGAGTAATGTATGTATGTATAAAGAATTGGCATGTGTGAAAAATAATATAACATATAAAAGAAGTAAAATGCCTAGAAAATTATAAAGTACTGAAACAGGAGAACCATTTTTAACTCACCAGAGGTATTTCATTAAATTGAGGAATGTAGTATATGTAGTCAGGGGCGTGCTGGGCCTCCAAGAGGGCGTTAGATTGGTCGATACGAAGGCGCTAACTACTGGGGAGTCCGGAGGGCGTACTAGACAATTTTGATTTACTAAACCGTAAGTTATAGAACCTAAAACTATGCTTTTTGAAACAGCTTTGAATATGTGTGTAAAGGTAATCAAAATAATAATTCTGATAACTTTTACAAAATTTTACACCTGGGCCGGCAAGGGGCGCCGTGATAGGAGGGCGCACCAGAACATGTCCTGGTGGGCCAGCACTTTCCTGTATGTAGTGTTGAGAATAACTAAATTTCTTTATTAGTTATTGAACTTTGGTATAGACCCTCTTACATTTAGGGGCGAGCTGAGTCCTCTCAAAGGGCGCATACCTTGGATTATCGGAGGGCGCGAGTCCTATAGCCCATGAGGGCGCAAGTCCTATAGCCCATGAGGGCGCAAGTCCTATCGCCCATGAGGGCGCACCGGTGGCCCAGCCAGCTCCTGCTTACATGTTGGTGACTGATCAAAGGTCGTGAGCTGTTCTAGACTGGTGATTGCTTCGTCTAGATCAGGGCGGTCCAACTTTTCGTAGCGTATAAATATTGCAGTAATACACTGCACGCAACTCATTCACAAACTATTATGAACACAAAACTATTGCAGTTCAAATTGATTATAATGATTTAGTCAACTGTCACACAGGTCCTGTAAGCGTAACGACGCGACGGAAAAAGGATGAATTTGATCTTGCAATTAAAAATAAAATTCGCTAATGAGGAGTTTCATTGTAAATATAATAATAATTAGGGGTTCAGAATTAACTGCGTTTGATTTCTTAAACTAACAAAAGATATTAGTAAAGATGTTTTCACTAAATTGCTATGTATTTGTGTAAATTAAACCAAGACTTTTCAATCCGGGTTTTGGTTCCTTAGGCCTTACGAGGTTTGGATTCCTCGGAAAACAGTTGGTCGCTGCACAGCATGACCACTGTAGACCTTGAGCCGTAAAACCACAAAACCAACAAATAAACCAAGACTACGCCAATAAACGTTGATTGATTGACATTGTTGTTTGATTTAATCTGCGTAGTGTTCGATTTATATAAAATAAAATAAACCAAGACTTATTTTCACTAAAAAATATTCACTAAAAAACATCGCAAGGTTGGTAAGGAAAACCTTACTCTTTTTTTTTTTTTATATATATATAAATTTAAGATATTGCGACTCTATATTGCAAATATTTGCAAAATACAATTGAACACCCAAGATTAAACAAATAACTTGCATTTGACTACCAGTGCCACGAACCGATTTCAGATCGTGGACGGTTTTTTTTTTTTTTACTCGCGCTTTAATCCTGACCTAACATTTTTCTTCCTTACGACATGCTCGAATGTAAAGAATTTTAGTGTATAATATTCTTGGACAAACCTACAGAATGAATATAAAATATAATCTTATATTCCGTTTCAATAAAGGAACTGAATATTCTAATTCAGATGCATAATTTCATGTGAATTAACATAGCCTATATAAATATAACTAGAACAAATATATACAGAAAGAATATTTTCGTCGGCGTAAAAGAAATTAAAATCTTTTTATTAATAAAATTATGAAATGTAATTATATAATTATGAAATTATTAAAGAATTATTAACAGAACAAAACGCAAGGGGATCTGTCTAACTGAAAATTAGTAGATTGCAATCATATGTGTTTGACACTTTCTTAAACAGTTATGCTGACGACTAAAAAGGCAGTGACGTAGAAAAAAGGGGGAGGGGCTCCGTTGCCTTAAGCCCCGCCCACTAAATATGAAGGCACATTTTTCTTTTTAACCCTCTAACTGCTTATCCCGCTATTTCCACGGGCAACATGAAAGTAACAAAATTTGCTCAATCCCTCGATTTTCGCGGGTATGAAATTTTTCCATCTTTCATCTCTCATCATCTTTGGTTACAAAAATGTGCTACATATTTTAACTCTCAATTACATGTAGATTTGAAATATTGAATAAAAAGAAATATGCAGTTTTTGATAAAAAAAAAAATTGAGCAGTCAGAAGATTAATACTGAATCACACACACACGCGTCCATCTTTTTTTTTTTAAAGTTAGTTAAGTTCCCGCTTCATAATTTTTAAATTGCTACGTACGTGGATAAAAATAGCCTCACGCACCTGGCGTCCATTAGTGATATTTTAGACTCAGGGTGTTTAAAGTATCTCGTGTTCTTTATCTTCTAACGTTAATTATTGAAAAATTACTCCTGATGAAGGACTGATGCGGACGCGTCCAAAAATTCGGGTGATCTTTTTCATTTGCTATTTTATCAGTGTCTAACTTTTTTTTTTTTTTTTTTAAATTAGAAGTTTAATTAAGGAAAATTATGTTTTACTTTATATAATTTTCTCTGAGGCGGCAAGCAACGTGCACTTCGTACGATTATAGATAACATGACTAATAAGGCAAGTGCTAGAAACTAACACTTCTATTTTCAATTTTTTTACACAGAGCTATGTTTCCGTTTCATCACTATCTTCTCTGCAGAACATTTCCGGTTTGTGGAGCATGAAACAAACGAATATTGCTTCCATAAATTAAACTTTAAATTTCTACAGCTGCGTTTAAATTTCTACAGCTGCATTTAAATTTCTACCATTGCAATTACATTTCTACAATTGCAATTACATTTCTATAATTGCAATTAAATTTCTATAATTGCATTTAAATTTTTATCCTTCTACCGAACCTATGTTAATGAGTTTGTTGGTTCGGTTTTTTCTCATATAAATTTGGCAGGGCTTGTTTTGACTAGAGATGAAGTTTCCTCCAATGTGCAATTTTGAAAACCTACGTTTTTTTAAAAAAAAGTTATTCTCTAAGTTCAGAAAAGTGGGAGTTCTGGCGCATGATGTTGATGTTCTAAGATACCAGGCATCGCAAGTGTAAGGTGTCCATGTTCCGCATAGATCGGGGAAATACAGTTGGAATGACTTATGACGAGCTCGCATGTAACGAGCTTCCGAATTTAGCGAGAAAGTGTGGATTTTGTTTGATATAATGTTAAAGTGCAATATACAGTACATACAATTTAATCGCTTTTAACGAGCAAGACCTTTGCAACCCCCGGATTGAACGAGGGAAGTGACCAACTAGCTTGCCGTTTGAAATTAAAAGTTCTTCTGTTTTTTTGTATACCTTCTTGCATTCTTCATTGTCTGATAATGCGGACACATTTTCCAAACCATCATTCTGCACACCACGACGATGACGACGACGAGGAAGGAAGGAAGGAAGGAAGATTCTTGCATAAAAATTTGGTGAAAATTTCTTTTGCGCTGTTGAAAACAGATAGGAAGACACTTCTGTACACAGAACAACTTTACGCATAGTATTTTGGAAAATTAAAAAAGATGATAATTTGAAGCTTTCATTTATAATATGCAGGTTATGAAATTTACATCAAAAATGTTATTTTCCTTGTTCTTTCTTTTAGCAAAATTATTAATTATTTTCCCATGATCACTATTATCTGCAGCAATTCTAAATGCATGTCTTTTTTTTTTTGTTGTTGTTGCTTATGCTGTAATCTGGCCCTTTCGATAAACCGACGTAGGCTCATCGGAAATATATAAAAAATCTGGCACCAGTTATAATACCAATTAAAGGAACGTATTAATAACCGGAAAGGGATGTTACAATTTTAAAAATAAGTAGGCATGTGTATTTTCCAGATTTTTTGAATTGAAATTATTCAAAAGGCCGCCCAAAGGTTTAAAATGAAGTTTCGTTTGACGAATTTTGGACATGTAGAAACAAAAAATGCTACTAAGAAAAAATAATCAGCATGAAGACGACAAAAGGTTTTGGATGAAAGGAGGTCGATTAATAGAGGTTCAGCTGTATAGTATGTAGATTAGAGTTAAAAATAAATAAATATACAATTTTATGTATGTTAAGAGTTAACAGTCCTATTTTAAAACGATATTCTAAAATATTGTTCTGTGCCAAAAAGTGTAGAATGGACGTCCAACATAAACATATTTTTCAACTACAGCGAAATTAGGGCGACTCGAGTCCCGAAAATCCGAAACTCCCGGTAAACCGAAATGATTCTCTCTTCTCTTGAAATACTCATTGAACTCGCCTCGAACGTTAGGTAATCTGAAGTAAACCCCCCGTTCCCTTGAATTTTGAGTTCTCAAGGTTCCATGCTGTAGTTGGATTTAATTGTGTGGGTAATACTCTAGTTTTGATGGAAGGATATCAAAAAGTAATAATTTAATTTTCAACTTTTACACCTAAAGTCAGTCGCGTAAGGAGTCATCAATAACCATTGGAAACCATTATTTGCAATTCTTCCGCGAGTGCATTATATCTAAGTGGGAATCATTATTCATGCAAACGGCATTGACAGTTAGGATATTGATGATAGTATCGCATTCTGCACCATGCTCACCCTTCTTCTTCTTTCAGCACTTGCTGTTAAAGCAGTTTTAAAGGCACCATGTTTCAGATCCTCGGTTTCGATAAAACTAAACGAGTTAACCAACCGTGCAATCATCTTTGACACGGGATGCCACCCTAGCGGAGATCTTTAAAAAGTACCCGTCCATTTGTTGATGATGAAAAAGACTTTAAGGCTGCGTTGGCGCATATTAGGTCGAATCATGCACATGGTGGCCTAGTTGGATCAATCTTTCACTATTATTAAAATGCTACGATGCTACTTAGAAAGCTGCTATTATTCTATTTAGATTTCCGCTCACATAGTTTCAATTGAGTTTACTGAACCAAGGTTTATTATATACTAACAGTGTTCTAAATTTCCAATTGCTTCAACTCACGTGTAAAAATTTGGTGTTAAAATTTTCTACATAGAATGACGTAGGAAAAGGGGTCTCAAAGAACTCAAGCCTCCCCCCTCTTGGACATCGAGATAATTATTCTTTCTGCGCAATATCACATAGTATTTAAAGCTATTTCAGCCCCCTTAAATTTTGAATTGCTACGACACTGCCTACATATTTAAGGCTCCAGTTGTTAAAAGGAAATGCTCTTGTACATTCGAAATTAAGATAAACTCTTAGCTTCAAAGAAAGCCTTCATGTATTAATACATGTTTCGTCTTGCATGAAATGTCATTCACAAAATATTTTTCGTCTTGCAAATAAATTTCACCTACGAAATTTATGTATTATATACTGTATTTTTCCTTTACCAAAAGAAAAAGTGGTTTACTTGACCTACACCATCAGATATTACGTTCTCTTTTTCCAGCATGCATGATACAATCGTTCACAAAAATATGCACATTATATATATAAGGTGAGGAGGGCCAAATTTTGTCCCCTAGTACCTGGAGAGCATATTAAATGATATACGGGTTCAAAATCTTTATATTATTTTCCTTAAGTATCCTTATATGTGAAAACCAAGATAAATCGTCTATAATATTAGAACTAATTGTTAGAATCAAAGAAGTGTAATGTAAAAAAATTTCACTTTCGGAAAAACCAAGAAAAGTGTTCCGAATTTCGTCCCCTGAAAGAAAAAATCCAAAACTTAAGGTTATAATAATTATTTTTTTTTATATTTCATTTTTGTTAAATTTTCAATTTCGTTCATATTCTTTACAAAAATGAACATAATTAGTCGAACAGTAAATTAACACAAAACGTTCTAATTATAGAGAATTAATTAAATACACAAATCTAGCAACACTTAAAAATAACAACACTGAGTTTAACTTGAGTTTCGTTTAACATTGAGTTTACTTGAAAAAATTTAATAGCCTTAAGAACTAAGTACTTCCAAGCTTGTAATTGCAAGGCTTCCAAGCTTGTAATTGCAAGGCTTCCAAGCAAGTAGCACTAATAAATTTCACTCTCAATCAATTTTACAGTATTATGTGTCTGTGTATGTGCGCGTGTATTTTTTCATTACGGAGATATGAAAAAATTTGGCATGAAAGGGCTCCAAACTGATCAAATCCAGGACGCTGAAATATATTAATAATAATAATTTATTCCTTGTTGTTTGGTACATTGGGAGTTTCGACGGCCCAATGTGCAACCTGTATTTGAGAGATTCATTTAGGCCAGACTGTTAAATTTTCTATTCTAATGACTCATTCGACAATAAAATTTCCTACGCGAAATACTCATTTGACAATAAAATTTCCTACGTGAAATACTCATTTGACACTAAAATTTCCTACAAGAAATATTCATTTGTTAATAAAATTTTGTACGCGAAGCACTCATTTGACACTAAAATTTCTTACACAAGGGACTCATTTCACATTAAAATTCCCTACACAAGAGACTAATTTGACAATAAAACTTCCTATGCGAAAAATTCTTTGATAATAAAATTTCCTA
Source organism: Dysdera silvatica (assembly GCA_006491805.2). NCBI lineage: Eukaryota > Metazoa > Arthropoda > Arachnida > Araneae > Dysderidae > Dysdera > Dysdera silvatica. Next base: position 3,215,039 of record QLNU02015003.1, read on the forward strand.
CACAAAAGACTCATTTGACAATAAAATTTCCTACGCGAAATATTCATTTGTTAATAAAATTTCCTACGCGAAGTACTCATTTGACACTAAAATTTCCTACACAAGAGACTCATTTGACAATAAAATTTTCTACACAAGAGATTCATTTGACAATAAAACTTCCTATGCGAAAAATTCTTCGATAACAAAATTTCCTGCACAAAAGACTCATTTGACAATAAAATTTTCTACACAAAAGACTCATTTGACAATAAAATTTCCTACACAAAAGACTCATTTGACAATAAAATTTCCTAAATAAAAGACTCACTTGACAATAAAATTCCCTAAATAAAAGATTCCTTGAACTATTAAAATTTTCTACTTGTGACTTCAGCTGAAGCCACAAGGCGCTGCAAGTCCGGGATGGGTGTGTGTTGACGTTTCTTGGGAATTGCCTTGACCTCAACACAAGTTTATTTAAACTTTAATACATTAAAAACGGAATGGGCGAAATTTTACATTTTCGGACGGGACGGTATCTCAAGGTGATAGAGTCATTGATTACATTTAATTAAAAGGTACATTGTGATTTATCTGAGCACGCGAGTTAAAAACGTTACCGAAACAAGATGATGAATTGTTGTGTAATTACTCTGACTTCTTTGAGTCCGAATAATCACGGTCTTCGCTATTTTAAAAAACGAAAAGGTTGCCTTTCCTATTTTTCATAATTAGACGAAATACAGCCACGTGGAAAAATGAAAGTGACAGTGGGTCGCGACCGGTTGAAGCGCTTGTCATTGACGGAAAGCTGAAAATCACAGGGTTGTCCCGGTGCTTTTTAATTGGTCGAATTTCACTGATAAGGTAGGTGCTTAATGACCAGTTGTGTTTTCGGTGTGTAAGTGATGCCTGATCGATTTCTGGTGATCGTGTATGCGTCACGTAGAAGACAAGCTTATAATTTTCGGGCGTCCGACTTCCTGATTGGCTGTGATTAAAAAATTAACTCTCCCCCACACACCTATAAAATTTCCCGCCCAACCATTTATAGCTTTTGGGATATAAGATGATTGGGCCATTGAAATAAATTAAGGCGGGAATTTAATTTGTCACTTTACGTCTTCAGGTTCGAGCGTCTTCTATTTATGACGCTGTAGCTCCTAGAGAGAGAGAGCGTGTGTGTGTAGGGAGGAGTTAGGAAGGGTGGCCGCCGAAGGGCTCTTTGAATACTTGGGCCGTTTTAACAATGATCGCCCACTCACACGGGGTGGTCCAAGCCGTGAGCCGCATACGGCCCTAGGTAACATTAAAAAAATATATATATTCCAAAACCTTAAAAAATTAAGTCTGTTTATTATTATCGTATATTTATTTATTGATATAAATTTTATTAAAAGTAACGGGCTTGCTGTGCACGGGAAAAAATAGCGAAATCAACAAGCAAGTGAAGGAAAATCGTCAAAGGTCGATATTTAAATTTAGCGGGTTTCAATTAACATTAACTCGCAACTCTCTAATCCAGCCGTCTCTAAATCGCAACTCTCTAATTCTCAAGTAACTCGGTAGGTTTTCAACGTTAACAATAGCTATCATTATTGCATTTACGGAAGACCTTTACCTTACTCTTTTTATTACGCACACACATATAAACCAACAGCAATACCGGGTTCAGTATCCATTGAAACCCGATAACAATAGAAAAAATACAAGAAAGCAACCTTTAAATACCTTGAGTATTTGTATCAAAAGCAATAGTCAACGAATGCGTGTACATGTATTAAATTTATTTAATAATTAAGCCTTTCTCAATTATGTACTCGTACATTTAATCATACATTGAAGTAAATGCAATAATTGTACATATTGAATATATTACGAGAACTTTAATTCATGATATGGAAATTTAATTCGATGTGTGGCCCGCGGGTTTTGTGTCGAAGTACTCTTAGGGTTCCCTCGATATGAAAGCCTTCCTCCCCACTCCATCCAGCTATCTTTTCCTCGGGCGTCGCATTTATCTTCTGGATAGCCTCTCGTGACGTTCATAACCCTCTATTTTAACTTCACTCTTTCAACGTGTCTTAGCAATCTAGGCCTTTCTCTTTTCTTTTCTTTCTACAAGTTCTAGGTTGGCGTTTCTCAGTCTTTTTTAAACTAGGAACACCCTTGAAATAACGTTCATATTCAAGAGAAATCGACATGAAAACTATTACGTATATATCGTTATTAATATCTTCCTTTGTTATTCATAAACTTAAAGTTCATAAGGAAACACAAAATATTCTTTCTGATAGCTTTTATATTATATGAAAAGTTTTCCTCGCTCATTCTTGGCGGAAACAGGGTTTGGGACGGCAGAGCGCCATGTTCCAAAGCCTCCTTTTTACATTACTTCTTAATGTGCCATGCTTAGAAACTTCCTGACAATGTGACACGTGTTTAGGATTGTGGCTTTTTGTATTTCAATGTAGGTGTTTGGGTCAATGTTGAGTATTCCCAAATTCGTCGCAAGCGTTTTTGGTACTATCCCTGTTGCTGAGATGACTAACGGGATGATGAAGATCTTTTCCATACCCCATACTATATTATATATAAATGAAGAATCAATAAATTTAGGCAGATCATAGCTGGTCTGAATTAGAAAGAAGAATTGGACCTGCAATGTACAAATCTTGATAGGCGTTATGAGCCAATAATCATGGGTTAAACGATATTTTAAGGATCCAACATTCCCCATTCAATGCAGACATTATACAGGAAGACCTGTTTGTTTATAACCATCCATGCGGCAGAGATTTAAACACATTTTTTGTTTGAAAGAGACAGAAAATAAATAGAAAGTCGTATATACATCTCACATCAAAGTAACAATGTTGTATAACTTACAAGTAGTAATTCAACAAACTCAGTTCAAGTAATACCACAAATGCAAAAAACTATAGGTGAATTTGTTTAGTGTCAGACATTTTTTATTTGTAAACATTTTTAGCCGAGTTTTTGCAAACATATTTTATTAATAATAAAATAGGAAGTGGTTTAAGTACCTTGTAATAGCAGTGATGTAGAAATTTAATTCAAACTCGTATCTAAAAAGATAGCACATGATCAGTCAAGGCAATTTTGAAAGTATTGCCACATCTTATAAACTAAGCAATACCAGTTATCCAAAAGAAATAAACAGGTGCTTCCATCTATATTTGAGAACTGCGATTAGATGTATTTAATTGCAATGATTATTCTTTATAAGAAACATTTAAGATTTCTTTCTAGGGATGAAATTTGCAAATGTTCTATTTATATAGTTCATTGGAAAACCATTTAAAACCAAACATTTTTTAAAAGATCTTAAGCCTTCAGAAATGGCTTCAACTCTATTTGAAAGCACTTTCTGTCTGGAGAGTTCACCTAAAATCAAATTTTTTATAACATGTTTTCTGAGACATGTGTCATATTGCAAGTACTGAACAAAAGCAAATAAAAATTGTTTTCTTTTATCGCATATTTGAAAGACAAATCTATTATTTTCATTGATAGTAATAAGTAGCTCTGAAAAGTGAACTTAAGTTCTAGATACAGAGGTATCTTTCAGTGTTAATCCTGAGGGATAAAAATCAAGGTCCAATTGATGCTCCATACCATAGCCTATACAGATTATATCATCTATATATCTGCCAAAAAATAAATCCGTTCTTGGTGAAGATAAACTTTCATATTTATGTAAGTATAAATCTGCAGCTAAAGAAGAATACACTCTGTTTTACAATAAAAGTATTTGAGGCAATTTTAACATAAATCTCTTTAAATGTTCGAAGAAGCAGTTTAACAGCTCTAACACTATAAGAGCTAGTAGCACATCTAACAGTGCGAAAACCAATTGGATCTTTATAAAATTTAACAGTAAGCGTCATGTATGGGAAGTTGATTGGAGATTGGATGGCTTTGAGATTCTCAAAAGCACCCTGTATGTGTTTGAAGACAGGAGTAGAGTTTGTACCCAGATTTCTGTATTGCTCTGTATTATCAAGAAATTTCTGTATGTTTGAAGCATAGAACCTCTTGCACTGAAAAATATTTATCTATGTTCAATAACATAAAGCGTTTATAAAAATCCTTCAAATAATACTCTATTAAAACATCAGCAGTCATCAACTCTTTAAGATCAACAGACATCGAGGATGTGTACATTGACATGGTGAAACGTGTGTATAAAAATGCAAGTGCAAAATTTCGGTTACATAAAGATACCAAAACTATCAAAATTGGTAAAGGTGTGAGGCAGGGAGATACCATTTCTCCAAAACTTTTTACTTCAGCTTTACAGATGATTTTTCAGCTGATAAATTGGAATAACAAGGGAATAAAAATAAATGGTGAATATTTAAATCATTTGCGGTTTGCTGATGACATTGTTATTTTTTCAACGAACCCATCAGAACTCCAAGACATGGTACAGGAGCTCTCAACTAGAAGTAAAGAAGTTGGACTCAAGATGAACCTACAAAAAACTAAGATCATGTTCAATAATTTTGTAGAGGAAACAAAAATACAAGTTGACAACACTGAGCTAGAAATTGCTGATTCATATATTTACCTTGGCCAGCTGATTTCAATGGATGGCAACATTATGAAAGAACTCAACAGACGTATTAAACTTGGCTGGAGTGCATTTGGAAGAAACAGTTTTATCCTGAAGGGGAAATTGCCTTTATGTCTAAAAAGAAAAGTCTTCAACCAGTGTGTATTGCCAGTCCTCTCTTATGGATCAGAGACATGGAGTCTAACAGTTGGAGCAATACGAAAGTTACAGACAACGCAAAGGAGCATGGAGAGGTGCATGCTTGGAATAACTAGGAGAGATCGAAAAAGAAACACTTGGGTGAGAGAGCAAACTAGAGTAGAGGACATCATTGTTAAAGTAAAAGGGCTGAAATGGCGATGGGCTGGGCATATTGCAAGAAGAACTGATCAACGATGGACAACAGAAATTCTGAACTGGATTCCAAGAGACCACCGAAGACCTAGAAAACGTCCTCAAACTAGATGGGTGGATGAAATAAGAAAACAGGTTGGGGTGACGTGGAAACGAATGGCCCAGGATAGACTTGTGTGGAAAGCATTTGGAGAGACCTTCATCCAGCAGTGGATAGATAATGGTTGAATATGATGATGATGATGATGATGATGATATAGCAAAATTGTAGTATGATTGTGACATGTACCTTCTAATGTAATATACATACACTACACTTAAGCATATATTAATTTAGACAAAGTTAAAGTAGAAAAGTAATATAACACTAGGTAGTCAAACCAAGTAAATTAAAGTAGTAGAAACAGCTTAGAATAAAACTGAAATTGTAGTAAAAAGTGTAGTAGCAGTTAAAAAAAAAAAAAATTAAATAAATAAATATATATATATATATATATATATTATTGTATAAGAAGTTTATCAACAAAAAAAAAATTCAAAATGCTTGTTTCTGAAACCTAATACAGAGATTCTTACTTACAGAAAGAAAAAAAAATCATAGCTAGAAAAAATAAAAAGTAAATCATAGAAACGTGTTAAGGAAATGGCATTTCTGAAGTAAATTTTTAAGATAAAATGTGCTCGTCATTTAGAACACAACTACTTAATCTGGGCCAAGGGCGGACACGGGGGGGAGGTCACAGGGGTCATGACCCCCAAAATATATTTTTTCACTGTAAAAAATTCCAACTTTCATGATAAATGAAGGGTGTTATTCCAAGACCATTGCAAATTCTGTCCTTGACACCCCCCCAAAAAATAAAAATCTATGTCTGCCCCTGATTTTCACTCGAATTTTCACGGAACTGCGCAAGTGAGAGTAAGAAGAGCAGAACACAAAAAATGTTTGTACAAAGCTCCTGAAATGGCAATGTTGTCTGTGACCGCACTTGGCAGCTATACTTTCGCAGACCGCTCTCATTATTTTTGGACCTTAAATATTCTTCTAAGCTAATACGTTTGATAAGTGCTTAAAAATACGAAACACACTCTAGTATGTTCGAGTGCAATCTGTGTACCCAGTGGTTTAGGCAGAAAGTTCATGAGGGAGGTTATAGGCTTAATGAGGTGGGGGGCTACAGGCGCTACAACTCATACGTTTCTGTGTTAAATATACAAAATTTCATTGCGGTGGGGTTACAACCCCCAAAACCTCCCCCTTGGCTACGCCTCTGTGTGTACCTTATTGATTCGAGTGAATCAAGAGTAAGTCGTTTTAATTTTTCTTCTTCTCTTTTTGTTAGGTGATGTCATCTCAAAAGTTTTAACTGTTCAAAATTTTGCGCGTGCTTGCATGTATGTACATATTGTACATTTATATCCAGGGACCGATTAAGACATACGGGGGCTATAGGCACAGTATTAGTTGGGGGGCCCCCTTACTCAAGGCAATAGTTTTAAAAGAAGCGTCTGAAAGAATAAAAAAAAAAAAGAAAGAAGTAACTGCATATACTCATTCTAAAACACCTCAGATTTTTAGTAAACTATCCAAAATAGCCCAAAAAATAAACTTTTACCTAAAAAATGTTCAGATGCTGAACAAAAGTAAGCAACCAAAGTCAGCTTTAAAAAAAAAAAAAAAAATGGGGCCCCAGGCCCTGCTTATATCTAAAATGTAATAAGCCCGCTGCGTTCTTTTATTGACGAGGTTAGTTACTAGTAAGTAGTCCGCGTGCTTACACGGTCACGTGGTTACAAATCACGGTTTTTAAAACCACATAATATTTACTTTTTTTTTTATCTCCTCTGATACTGAAATTTCCCAAATTACGCCTTACCTTGTCAATACCAGATCTAGGGATTATTACTGCAGTAATAGCTTTTTTTTCCCTACAAATTTTCCCGAAATACATACCCATTAATATTTCCTTTGGTCAGGTAGCGACTTCTTGGAAGAATAGAATAATGAGTAGTTGCTGTTGGGCCAGACGTGAAAAAAAAAAAAATGAATTTCCCTGTGTTTCACCTAAGGGAAAATTAGATGCCAAGGGTTACCCTATTTTTTTTTCCCGCGTCAATCGTCTGCTGATTTAAATATGGGAGATCGTCGGACACGTCGCTTATTATGCTGACGTCGCTGTTGCCACTCAGCATTTTATATTATTATTATAAATAGCGTAATTTTTTTACATATCTTACTTTTCCCCCCAGAGGGAAATTCCATTTGCTGTTATATCTCTACAGAGTAATGAAGTTCAACATTTGTGGGATTTTATTTCAATACGTGGCCCAATTCAAATATGAAAGGCAATAAAATGAATAGTAGGCGTATGAGGAATATCGATATGATTGAGTAAAACATCGATTAATTAAATGCATATCGAACACCTAATATCGAATCCTATTTGAGAACTTTAATTTCCTGTAAGAGTGCTTTAAATAACCTTTGTAATTATTTTTAAATTCATTTTAAAAATTCTAACAGTAAATTTAATGGTTTTTAAATTCAAATTTATTTTCCAGGCGTCTAATATATACAAGATATAGAAAATTCGCCATAACTATATTTTTAGTAACTTCTAAAGAACTTTTTGTATAAAGCAAAACCTTCTAAGTTCAACTATTTAGCATCGAGCACAATTTATACATTAACTTTTTTTTAATTCGCATATTTTAATCACACGGGTTGCTTAAGTTATGATTTTATCTTCTCTATCCTCATTATCATAGGTTGGCGCACAACTGAAGATCTTCGCCAAAAATGCCAAATAGACGTCCGGAATTGAAAGTGTGGGTTTGAATAGAGAGAAATGGTTATATAAAGATATTCATAAAAAATCGCATTTTTTCTTCATCTCATACTTTTAAAATTGTATTCTGTACACGTACTTTGTATGGTACTGTGAAACAAAAGCGTAGATTTCAAACAAATCGTTTTATTTATCCGTCTTCAACGTGTTTGGACTATGCTGAATTGTCGAATTAGAGGGGTCGTGTGTATTTTATATTATAGAAAAAGAGCCAGTGGTAAAACCATAGTCATTTTGCAGAATGCCCACTCCTCGATAAAAATAGAAGTGGTCGTCTTGAAGAGGTTGCAGTGCAAGAACTGAACAAGGTTAGAATGTTGAAGGAACAGAAAAGCATGATTTGACCTCTTTACATTCTGAGAAGAAGGCTACAAGAAAATCGACAGGCAATTATTTCCAAAAATGACAGAATCAGCAACTTTCTTACATCATTGTTAAGAAAAGACCTGGAACTAGATCTTTTCTTGACAGTGATGTAAGAAAAGATCTGGTGTTGGAGGCTACGGCGTATTCCTTAGATGCGATCAAGGGCGGACACAGGGGTCACTGACCCCCAAATGAGAATCTGTGTCCGCCATTGGATGCGATCATGAATAACTTCGAGAGGAAGATCTCAACGCACGATGCCAAAACAAATAAATAAAGTAGAAAACACTGGTGTACACAGAAAAATAAGAAGGAAACGGAGTTATGGGCAAGACTGGAGAGACAGGAAAAGAATTATACAGATGCAGCGTGAAATTTTAACTTTATCATAACATAATAATAAACATGATATCACATTTCTATTTATTTTAAATTCTTTGCCATCGTCTAACAACAACTTCATATACAAGTTATCAACCTCTCCTTTTCAATAAATGGAAATAAATATTTTATAACGAATATTTAAAAAACTCAATCAAAATTTTGGAGTGCTATGTGCGTAAAAAAAAAAGCTTGGCAATCCTTTAGCTTCTAGCTCTCTTGAAAAAGTAGCATCTATTAAACTTGCCAGGAGACCTGTTGTTTTGAGTAAGGATCGCACAGAAATTCACCAAAACTTCGATACAAAAGAAATTTTTATACATCAAGGTCCGTCCGACTGTATTTTATACAAGTTAAGAATTCTTTGTTTCGAAAATTCCCACAATAATTTCAACAGTTCGAGAATAAATTAGGGTTTGGTGTCAGATGGAATCACTCTATTGTTTTAATTGGAGTTATTGAGGGATTCTTATAGGATTTTCACTCCGAATTCAAATTCAAGGCCTTTAGTTTCAAAATCGGCAAAAACATGAAGAAAATCGCATTTAAAGGCGGGTTTAGTTTATTGGTGCTGTAACAATAAGTTTCAGCTTTTCGGCCTGTTGAAAAAATGCCAGAATGGAGTTGTCCGTCTTTGATACCAAACTTCTCAAATGGAAAACCGTTAATGGAGGAGTACGACAATGTAAATTATAACAAGTGGTGCCTTTCTTCCTCTAAACGCGCCGTGTGACAGTATAGCCAGATGCTCTTGCGCCATAAAGAATAGGCTCTGTGACAAACGCCATTAATGAACCCTTTAAAACCTGGCATCGGTGTCAATCCTATTGGTGTCAATCCCATCAATCCTTCCTATCTCTTCTCATGGTTTAGATGGCGGACAGAACAGGGAAAATTATTTTCCTTTCAGTAGTGTAAGTTTAGAGGGGAATCAGGAAGAAAATTTAATGGGAAAATTAGGGAAATCAGGGCAAATTTATTGCCAAATTAGGGAAATTTACCTGAAAATTAGGGAGAAAATTAGGGAGATAAACGATCATAAATGTTAGAGGGGAAAAAAGGTTCAAGTTTCGTGAAATTTAAATTGAATTTAAATTAGCGTCGAACATTTGTTGTGAAATTGAAACAATTCTGTTTCTAAATCTCGAATAGATCACGGCAAAACCGGAAAAAGACGCAGTGGTTCAAAATGCATGTCAGGGTTAAGTGCAAATAATTCGCATTTAGTTGCTATTTAACTCTTCACGTTTTACGTCGAGCGACGACAGTAAAGGTCGTTAAAACATCCCCGAACTAGCACAACTAAAACCAGAATAGCTATTATTTTTCAAGGATAGTCATTGGAAATCAAAAATTCTCTGTGTCCGGACAGATCTCAATACCGTGTACCTAGGACTGATACCAGTAAGCTACAACAGCAGACAAAAAGTCAAATCTTTTCTTCATATTCAAAATTGGATACAGTGATGTGGTTTGTTACGCTGGGGCAGTGCTGAGTTTAAGATTTTATGAGCTCAAAGCTGGAAAGATAGAATGGGTGGGGAACTAACGAACGTAGCCTTTCCGATATTCAATCAATAAATTATGATTTTTTTCGAAGTTTACCTTTAATATTCAGGTTTATCAATAACTGAAATTTCACGGACATTAGTAAATAAACAAGCTTAAACTTGAATAACACCAGGCCTTCTTTGTAAGCCCCAAAATCGCAGGGCCCTATTCCGGGTCTTGCTTGGCCTATACGCAAATTCGGCACTGTGCTAGGGATATCGTTTTGCATAAATTCGATCATTCCGAGAAGAATGGAAACATGGATCATTACCTGTAGAAAAAGGCGCCAATTTCGCTCTTTAAAAAGATTTCTCTAGAGTCGTTAAGTTCACTTTTTTCTCATTAATGTCAGTGTTGCACAGCGCTTAGAATGCTAGGAAACCCATTTAGGTGTGCTGTGTACGATCTAGAAACCTGCACGACAGGTATAGGTACTAATGCACATGCGTGAGAGCCTACTCAGTGTTAATTAGTAAGACAATACCCAAGTACTCTAAGCACCGCCAAAAAGACGATTAAAAGCCAATAAGTTGTACGTAATGGATAATGACATACTTTAGTTATTATGCTCCCATCAAATTCTAATAACGTATCTCGCCAAAAACGACGCTTTTTCCCACGTATTTCTCCATAGGGACGCACAATACGATCATTAAACAAGTCGGATTCTCCTAGCCCTTGGGCGGAGGTTGGCAACCCTATAATTTTCGGCTCGCAAAGCTAAGGGGTTCACAAGACCAAAGACAGGGTCAAGTTCGGCTCCCCGGGCTATTCAACATTTTTAATAAATGGCGGTTGTTACACAACTACGATGTTCCATGGCCCCGTTTAAAAATCTAGTATTTGGAAATAACGAATCGAATTTGATCAATTGCGAATTTTGATATTTATAACTGTCCCTTCAAGTTTGAACGATTAATTCAAACCATTGGCGCTGACAGCATAAAAATATTGGGGGACAATATACCAGTAGAAGGCATTTTGTTTGAAATTGGAGGGGGATATGGAACCCTAATACCAACATTGGGGGAACGGGTCCCCCTGTCCTCCCGCTAACTGGCGCCCGTGATTCAAATTAGACTGGATATTTCGCTTGTGACGTCATTAACCAATAACTAGTTATGACTATTGTGTTAATTAGTCATATTGCGTGGAGGCAACACGTTTTCTTGCTATGAAATAAACCCGAGTTTTACTCTCAGGGGTGATATCCACTGCTTTTTGATCTTTTCCAACCGATCCGTAGCGTAGGGGTTGGTTTCGAAAGTGAAAAATGTTGGAATTCCTACGGCAAATGTAGCTCCCAGCATGGCATGCTCTTGGCTATCTCCGAGCTAAAAAAAAAACACAAGCAAACGTTTTCCATTTTACTTTTTTTTTTAAATATTCATGACCTAAATTTTAATTTAAGCATTGTTTTGAGAAAATTATGCATTACAAAAATGCAAAGAACGGGTGGAATACGTAAAATGTTTATATGTAAAATTTCGAAGACAATAACTAAAAAGTGCTTTCATAACAAAATGAATGCGGACTTGATCCTCTCTTGTCTTTTGTACTTTAAATTTCAATTTTCCTTTTCTATTTACTTTGTTTCCAATTGTTTGTTTGTTTGAAAGAAGCTTTTATGGCACCCAAGAGCATCTGGGCTATGCTTAGTGTTCCAGTGGAAGTAATGTGAAGTTATTGCTAAGGTAATGTCATAATTCAAGATATAAATCAAAGTTAGTTTAATAAAATAAGCCACACAACTAAACAATTTAATAAAATGTATAGTATAAACGGTTCATTCAATGGCTAATGATCTAATTAGCGTTTATTAATGATAGAAATAATTATCAATTTGATTGTCATAATTAAGTTATTAATGATGGTGATTGAATTAAGGATTTCTTAGTAACTGTAAGTGTGTGTGTGTGTATGTATGGATACATTAAGTATCGATCTAGCTCTTTGATTCATTAATAAGACTTTGTGGGCATAAGTGAACGTTAATTATTTAAATTAAGTGTTTGTGTGCATATGTGAACGTTGGAAAAGTTTTCAGAGATTCACATATTAGCAGTTGCTGTTTTGCATGCAAAATATAACAAATAATCTGGAAATGTTGGCTGCACAAGTGGCACTGTATTTCCAGGAGAGGGAGGAACATAGAATCAAAGAGATTAGGAAAGAAAGAAGAGGTAGAATCTCCATTTAGGAATCAGAGCTCTTAACGAGACGTAGTAAATGAACCCAAGAATATATTAGTAGTAATTTGTGAACAAAATTCGTTTATTGGCTCTAAATTATTTTATATTAATAGTGATCAACCAACCGAAATTATTCTCAACAGTGATCTATTAACGGAATTTATTTACAATAGTAATCTATAAACATAATTGTTAATAATGATTCATCATTAATTATTTATTTCCTGCAAGCAAAAAAAATAATTACAGAAATAATTACTACAGTTGCCGCGACAATTTTCATTTTATTGTAAATAGGCTCCAACTCCATCTTTTGTAACTGATATACAATTTTTTTACATTCGACTAGTTACAGCTTCTGCGTATTCTGTAATTGTAATTGAGCAATGCTTGTATATGCAGTTTGCAGTATGCAGTGTAATTAACAATTTCATAATTTTCCTAAGTTCATAATTATTATTCTTAAAAACCCATCGATTTGAAATT
>QLNU02015003.1:3227878-3259085 GCA_006491805.2 Dysdera silvatica
AATCAGGAACATGACAAACAATGAACCGTTAAACGTTGTGACCATTCCATTAACAATTCCAAAATTCAAGTGCTATTCGCAAATAGTTGAACGTGAAGTGAAAGAGGTTACTAGAACATCTAGGATAGTTATTGAAGAGAAAAGGCGTGATGCTACTATCATCGAAACAACAATGAACAATCGCTCTAAATTCCCAAAACAAGAGACAAAGAAGGACTTTGCACTAAAATAGACGTTTAGTGTAATGCATAAAAGCATATTTTTAGTATGGTATAATATGGTGTACAATGTACATTGCATAATGTATAATCTTAATAATTGCACCAACTGTACGTATTTAGTACCATTCACACCTAAGTATAATGTAATGTTTTTATGAAACACATAATATGAGTGGCGTGTTATTGTTTCGTACATTGTTTGCTTAATTTTTCCATATAATTTTTACAAAACCATTGGTTTTTCATGTAAATTATCAACATGTTTTATCTTAAATAAATAAATATTGCAGAACATAATAGTACGCAACTATAATTGCTCTATATAAAACCTAAAATTTATGTTTATTAGTTCACAGTTTAACATACTGGGAATTAAATAAGTCAAATTCCCATGCTCTTATCACCCGTGGTGAGGCAAAGTTTCAATTTGCGGGGTCTAAATATTAATTCTAAATTTAACTGTGTTTATACCATACGTTTAAGATAAGATCAAGGGAAGAAACATTTTCGAAGAAAGTTTTTTGATCCAACCTAATATATATATATATATATATTAATATATTAGGGCAGATCATAAAACTTTTTATATGTAATATATATATAGCAAAATTGTAGTATGATTGTGACATCTAGTACCTTCTAATGTAATATACATAAATACACTATACTTAAATGTATATTAACTTAGATGAAGTTAAAGTTGTAAAGTTTTATAACGTAAAATAATAAAACCAAGTAAATTAAAATAGTAGAAACAGATTAAAATAAAAAATGCAATTGGAGTAGTAAAACGTGAAGAGGAGTAAAAGATTAAACAATACCAAGAATTTTGTTCTTCATCAGGGACCGCACAAAATCCCTGTTATTGGTTTGCTTTTTCTGACTACAATAATTGAGATTTGTGATCAATACTGAATGAACCAATATTGATCAAAAATTAGTTAAAAACAGTATAAACCCAGAATATAATTAGTTTAACAATATTTTAGTAATTTAGAAGGGCCTTTTTATTAATAATAAGAACAATCTAAATTGTTGAAAGCAAAGAAATTAAATAAGAAAAAGAAAAAAAGATGATAAAGTGAGAAAATTCACTAACTATACCAAAAAATTATAACAAAAAGTTTTACATGAATATGTCACACTCAAGATAAACACTTAATTATTAACTAGTAAAAATATATAAGTTTAAGTTTAAATAAACTTATATATTCAAAATAAACAATTTTTTTCTTTGCACTCATAATAGACACAGATGTGTGCAATCAAAATAAAGACATATATATGCGCATATGCATAAACACACACACACTTATATATATACACACGTATACACACACACACACATATATATATATATATATAAAAGTTTTCCTCGCCCATTCTTGGCGGAAACAGGCTTTGGGACGGGCAGAGCGCCATGTTCCCAAGCCTCTTTTTACATCACTTCTTAATGTGCCATGTCTAGAAACTTCCTGACAATGTGACACGTGTTTAGGATTGTGGCTTTTTGTATTTCAATGTAGGTGTTTGGGTCAATGTTGAGTATCTCCAAATTCGTCGCAAGCGTTTTTGGTACTATCCCTGTTGCTGAGATGACTAACGGGATGATGAGGATCTTTTCCATACCCCATATATCTCGTACTTCATGTCTGAGATCTTGGTACTTGGTGATTTTCGTTGTGTAGGTTGTCTGTATGTTATTGGTGTTGGGTACTGCTATGTCGATTAAGTACGTGGTCTTATTCGATTTATCGACGAGGGTTATGTCAGGACGGTTATGTGGGACTGTCTTGTCTGTTATGATTGCTCTATCCCAGTAAAGCTTGTGTGTTTCGTTCTCATGCACGGTCTCTGGCTCATATTTGTAGTACGGGCATTTTTCTGTCAGAAAGCCAGCATTCGCTGCCAATTTCTGGTGGACTATTTTCGCTACTTGATCGTGTCTATGTTTGTAGTCTGACTGCGCAAGGATCTTGCATCCTGCCATCACGTGTTGGATTGTCTCCGATGCCGCATGACAGTGTCTGCATTTGTCGCTTTCTATGTCTTTTCTCTGGATGAATTTCTGATTGTTCCTTGTTGCGATCACTTGGTCTTGGATGGCTAGCATGAATCCTTCTGTCTCTGGCTGGAGAGTGCCTTTGGCCAGCCAAGAATTTGATGCCTTTTTGTCAACGTGTGGTTGTTGCAGGTCATTGTAGTGCCTGCCATGTAATGGTTTTCCGGCCCAAGTTCTCAGTTTCTGTTCGTTGGCTGTTTCCAGGACACGCTCTTCGGTACTACACAGGTTTAGTGGCGTGTAATTTGCATCTGCTTGTATTATGGCTTGGATGAGTGGCGATCGGGGACTCTTCAACTGGAAGTATTGCCTCATGCTCTGGATCTGCTTGTCATGTAAGTCTTTGAGGTCCGCTTGTCCGCGTCCTCCTTCTTCCCGGGGTAGTGTTTGCCGTTCAATTGCCGTTGCAGGGTGTAGTTGTCCGGCTCTTCTCTGGATGGTTCTCATTTTCCGCTGGAGTTGTTCTAGTTCAGTGTTGGACCATTTGATGATCCCGAAGGAGTAGGTGAGCACTGGTACCGCATATGCGTTAATTGCTTGCGTGGTGTTCTTCCCGCTCAGTTTCGTCTTCACAATGCTTCTAAGTCTTTCTTGGAATGCTTGCGTGAGCTGGACTTTGACTTTCTTGTGCTCCTGCTGCCGTTTTTGCATTATCCCTAGGTATTTGTAGGTTTCGCCCTCGTCCAAGGTCTTCAGTAGTCTCCCGTCTTCGAGTTCGATGCCTGGTAAATCTTCTTTGCTATTCTTCTGTATTTTGCACTTATCGAGGCCGAATTCCATTCCTATGTCCTTGGAGAATGTCTCTGTTATACTGATGAGTTGTCGGAGTTGGGTGATTGTTGGCGCGTATAGCTTGATGTCATCTACGTACATGAGGTGGGAGACTTTATGTAGGTTTCTCTTGTCTTTCTTCAGCATGTATCCGTATTTACTTGTGTTCAGCATCCTTGACAAGGGGTTTAACGCCAAGCAGAACCACTGGGGGCTTAGTGCGTCTCCTTGAAAGATTCCGCGGCGGATGGGGATCTCGGCCGTTTCTATTTTACTGTCTGGCGTGTTTAGCTGTAACCGGGTTCTCCATTGTTTCATGCTGCTCTGTAGGAATCGGATGATTGAGGGATGCACTTTGTATATGCTGAGTATTTCAAGGAGCCACGAGTGCGGAACAGAGTCGAAAGCCTTCTTGTAGTCTATGTATGCGGTGTTGAGTTTTCGCTTTTGTTTTCTTGCTTGTTCCAGGATAACTGAGTCGATGGTAAGCTGCTCTTTACATCCCAGAGTCCCTTTCTGGCATCCCTTTTGTTCTTCCGTCATTAAGTTGTTGCTTTCGCTGTGCCGGCTTATTTTTTCAGAGATGCACCCCGTGAGTATCTTGTACAGGGTGTTAAGGCACGTAATGGGTCGGTATTTCGCTGGGTTACTGGTATCCTGGTCCTTCGGTAGGAGGTAAGTTATTCCCTTGCAGAGGAATTCAGGCATTTTGCTGGGGTCTTCAATTATCGCCGTAAGTTCCTTGGCTAATGGGCCATGGGCGCTGGTAAATTTCTTGTACCAGAAGTTGTGTATGCCGTCAATACCGGGTGCTTTCCAGTTGTGCGTACGTTGGATTACCTGCTGGAGTTCCTCTATCGTGATGCCCGTGTACTCCATCTCCTCTATTCCTCTCGTAGCCTCCATTTCTTGCTGAATCCAGGGGGCGCTTTTGTGCTGTACTTCATTGGACCATAGTGTCTTCCAGAAGGTCTCTATTTCTGCTGGCTTTGGGGCTTCGTACTTGTCTTTGTTCGCTGGGGTCTCTCGAAGCTTCCTGTAGAAGGCCTTCTGGTTTGCTTGGAATTGCATGTTCTGTTGTTTTCTGTTGGTATAGTCTTTGTATCTTCGGAGTCTTCTGGCGTATACACCCAGTTTTTGTTTGAGGGTATCCAGATATTCGCTGATGTGTTTATTGGGCTCTTCGTGTCTTGTATGAATCCTATTTCTCTTAAGGGCCATCTTCACTTTCCTCACTAATTTCTTACTCCTATTTCCCTGCATGTACTGGGTTATTCGCCCTATGCTGCTGCGGAGCTCTTCTATTCTTTTCTCCAGTCTCACTTGCCATGGTGGTTGGGCTTTGTTTCCTCTGTTACTTCGGCCTTCGTTCCTTACTTCGTACCCATTGGCGCGTGATGCCGCTACTGCTGCACAGTATATGGCGGTGTGTATTTCCTGTAGGGAGTTGTGGTTCTGTAGGTGTAGTGGTAGAGTATGTTCATTGAGGATCTTGGTTGCTTTGCAGAGTTTCCAAGATGCCGGTTGGCGTGGTATTCTTGGCCTTGTTGCGGCATCCGAGCCTTCATATTCCGCCAGGGCACATTGGAAACCTTCTTCCATTTTCTCCACGTCCCTCCTCTCTTCTTCTTCTATGCTTGGTTGGAGCGGTTCTCTTGCGCCAATAGCTGGTGCTTCAGGGTTGGCCACACTGGTTGAAGTGTTTGCCAGGTCATTGGCGACTTCATCTCTTAACCTTTGTAGTATGGGCTCTGCTAAGAGATTTCTGGTTATTATGTTCCTGCGTTGGGTTGTTATCCTTTCTATACTGATGTCCAGGTGTGGGTACTGTTGTGCGAATTTGGCGTGAAGTGTGGGTCTGTAATTTGTCATGTCTGTTTCCAGCTTTGTAATCGTATAGTAGGTGCGCATGATGTAGGTGTTCATATCTATTGTCCATGACATGCGCTGGCGTGGTCTTTCAGCCCTAGTGGTTGCACCTATACTAGGCTGCAAAGCACTTTGGGCTGTGTATATATATATATATATATAAAATAAATTAATATATATAATAATAAATATACAATTAATAAAATATATAATAAATAATAATTAATAAATGTATAATAATATGGACAAAACTATTGGGGTATATGGGTCATTTTAAAATTCGTTGCCATATGCTGTTCACCTGAGATATATTTTTCTAGAAGTTATAAGAAAATTTTAATGATTTTCATTTTTGCCATGACTATTAACAGACAGTTGCCAATAAAGAGAGAATAAATAAATGACAACACATTAATGAATAAAAAAAATATTTTTTAAAGAAATTTATTTGAGGGGGAACCAGAAAACCATTCCAAATCTGAAAACAAAAAAAATCTTTTATCGATTTACTTTTTTTAAAACCTCAATTTCTTCTCAAACATACTTTATAATTGTGCTACGTACTCTAAATTGCATAATAAAAAGGTTTTAATAACCAGGTGAAAAGAACGCAAATTTTGTACCTCTTATAGGACAAAAGACTGGGGCATGATTATTTAAAACAAAAATTTATCACATACCCTCTATCATCACCCTTAAATATGAATCAATTTTTTTTTATTTCTTTTTTTCATACTTTTTTTAGGGTGGGAAATTATTACCCCAGTGCCCTTCCTGCACTATGCAGTTTTGTATTGATCACTGAGAATAATTTCCTACTTTTTAAATACACTAATATTGACTCTGCAATCATCTGCCTTTTCAGTATTATCACCGATTTGCATTTCTAATAAAGCAAAAATCGCAAAGAAAACTTTCTATTGACCAGTAGTGTATCCAGGATTGGGGAGTACACACTTGGCTGTATTTAATTTTTGAGGGGAGGGTAAAATCTCTTACCTACGCATGTTACGCATAATGTAAACAAATGCAATGTGGTCTGGGGGCAGGCATTTAGTCCCCAAAGCCTCCAAGCACACTTGACGCCTTTACACAGGACTGTAGTCAGGTTTTTTTTTTGAGGTTGGACTAACTTTTTTTAATGTGGCTCAGTAAAAACTAAAAATTTTGTCGTTTACAATCAAGAAGTAAAATTGATGAAGAATAAAAATATATTTATTTTATAAATCGAAAAAAAAATATATGAACATCAATTTTATCGAATCGATAATTGATAAATTATATTTTGAATTAAAGTTCTTTAATTAATTAAATGATAATTGTATTAAATAAATAAAAATAAAAATAAATAAAAAATATATAAATATTATATAATATATATAAATATTATATAATATATATTAAATACAATCTAATACAAAAATAATTATATATAAAATTATTTATATTATAATAAAATATTAATAATATATTACAAAATTATAAAACATAAAAGTGTCGTTATTATATAACAATATAAAAATTTATATATAATATATATAAAAGCAACAAGAGCCTTAGGGTTGTTAAAGGAAGTTTATCTGTTGGGAAGAAACACATCATTGCATTAAAAGGAGAGGATGGCACCGTAACAAGAAATAGGGAAGAAATACTTAGAAGAGTTGAAGAATTCTACAAAAATCTATACGAAAGTAACAGTGGATTAAACGAAGACTCTGAGATAGTCGAAGGAACAGCTCCTAAAATCTTAAAAGAAGAAGTTTCATTTGCAATAAAAAGTATGAAGAAAGGAAGAGCCCCTGGTGATGATGGTATTACATTAGATATCCTAAAAGAAGCTGGAGAATATGTAGAAGACATACTTGCAAAATTCTTTACCAAATGTCTTAACAGCGGTAACATACCAAACCAATGGGATTCTGCAACAGTAATTCTTTTGCATAAAAAAGGTGATAAAGAGGATTTGAAAAATTACCGACCAATTAGCTTGTTACCTGCTATTTATAAAATCTTCACAAAAGTGCTAACACATCGCCTGCAGAAAAAATTAGATGCAGCTCAACCAAGAGAACAAGCTGGATTTCGAAGTGGATTCAGTACAGTGGACCATATTCAAGTATTAAGAGAATTAATTGAAAGAACACATGAATATGAACTTCCATTGTGTGTGGCATTTATTGACTATGAGAAGGCCTTTGACTCTATTAAAACATCAGCAGTCATCAACTCTTTAAGATCAACAGACATTGAGGATGTGTACATTGACATGGTGAAACGTGTGTATAAAAATGCAAGTGCAAAATTTCGGTTACATAAAGATACCAAAACTATCAAACTTGGCAAAGGGGTGAGGCAGGGAGATACCATTTCTCCAAAACTTTTTACTTCAGCTTTACAGATGATTTTTCAGCAGATAAATTGGAATAACAAGGGAATAAAAATAAATGGTGAATATTTAAATCATCTGCGGTTTGCTGATGACATTGTTATTTTTTCAACGAACCCATTAGAACTCCAAGACATGGTACAAGAGCTCTCAACTAGAAGTAAAGAAGTTGGACTCAAGATGAACCTACAAAAAACTAAGATCATGTTCAATAATTTCGTAGAGGAAACAAAAATACAAGTTGACAACATTGAGCTAGAAATTGCTGATTCATATATTTACCTTGGCCAGCTGATTTCAATGGATGGCAACATTATGAAAGAACTCAACAGACGTATTAAACTTGGCTGGAGTGCATTTGGAAGAAACAGTTTTATCCTGAAGGGGAAATTGCCTTTGTGTCTAAAAAGAAAGGTCTTCAACCAGTGTGTATTGCCAGTCCTCTCTTATGGATCAGAGACATGGAGTCTAACAGTTGGAGCAATACGAAAGTTACAGACAACGCAAAGGAGCATGGAGAGGTGCATGCTTGGAATAACTAGGAGAGATCGAAAAAGAAACACTTGGGTGAGAGAGCAAACTAGAGTAGAGGACATCATTGTTAAAGTAAAAGGACTGAAATGGCGATGGGCTGGGCATATTGCAAGAAGAACTGATCAACGATGGACAACAGAAATTCTGAACTGGATTCCAAGAGACCACCGAAGACCTAGAAAACGTCCTCAAACTAGATGGGTGGATGAAATAAGAAAACAGGTTGGGGTGACGTGGAAGCGAATTGCTCAGGATAGACTTGTGTGGAAAGCATTTGGAGAGACCTTCATCCAGCAGTGGATAGATAATGGTTGAATATGATGATGATGATGATGATGATGATATAGCAAAATTGTAGTATGATTGTGACATGTAGTACTTTCTAATGTAATATACATGAATACACATATCTAAATGTATATTAACTTGGACAAAGTTAAAGTTGTAAAGTAATATCACACAAGGTAGTAAACCCAAGTAAATTTAAGTAGTAGAAACATCTCAGAATAAAAATTGACATGTAGTAGTAAAAGTATAGTAAACAGTATATATATATATATATATATATATATATATATATATATATATATATATATATATATTATTGTATAAGAAGTTTATCAACAAAAAAAAAATTCAAAATGCTTGTTTCTGAAACCTAATACAGAGATTCTTACTTACAGAAAGAAAAAAAAATCATAGCTAGAAAAAATAAAAAGTAAATCATAGAAACGTGTTAAGGAAATGGCATTTCTGAAGTAAATTTTTAAGATAAAATGTGCTCGTCATTTAGAACACAACTACTTAATCTGGGCCAAGGGCGGACACGGGGGGGAGGTCACAGGGGTCATGACCCCCAAAATATATTTTTTCACTGTAAAAAATTCCAACTTTCATGATAAATGAAGGGTGTTATTCCAAGACCAATGCAAATCCCGTCCTTGACACCCCCCCAAAAAATAAAAATCTATGTCTGCCCCTGATTTTCACTCGAATTTTCACGGAACTGCGCAAGTGAGAGTAAGAAGAGCAGAACACAAAAAATGTTTGTACAAAGCTCCTGAAATGGCAATGTTGTCTATGATCGCACTTGGCAGCTATACTTTCTCAGACCGCTCTCATTATTTTTGGTCTTTAAATATTCTTCTAAGCTAATACGTTTGATCAGTGCTTAAAAATACGAAACACACTCTAGTATGTTCGAGTGCAATCTGTGTACCCAGTGGTGTAGGCAGAAAGTTCATAAGGGAGGTTATAGGCTTAATGTGAGGGGTTACAGAGCTACAACTCATATATTCCTATGTTAAATATACAAAATTTCATTGCGATGGGGGGTTACAACCCCCAAAACCACCCCCTAGCTACGCCTCTGTGTGTACCTTATTGATTCGAGTGAATCAAGAGTAAGTCGTTTTAATTTTTCTTCTTCTCTTTTTGTTAGGTGATGTCATCTCAAAAGTTTTAACTGTTCAAAATTTTGCGCGTGCTTGCATGTATGTACATATTGTACATTTATATCCAGGGACCGATTAAGACATACGGGGGCTATAGGCACAGTATTAGTTGGGGGGCCCCCTTACTCAAGGCAATAGTTTTAAAAGAAGCGTCTGAAAGAATAAAAAAAAAAAAGAAAGAAGTAACTGCATATACTCATTATAAAACTCTTCAAATTTCTGGTAAACTATCTAAAATAGCCCAAAAAAAGTAAGCTTTTACCTAAAAAATGTTCAGATGCTGAACAAAAGTAAGCAACCAAAAGTCAGCTTTAAAAAAAAAAAAAATGGGGCCCCAGGCCCTGCTTATATCTAAAATGTAATAAGCCCGCTGCGTTCTTTTATTGACGAGGTTAGTTACTAGTAAGTAGTCCGCGTGCTTACACGGTCACGTGGTTACAAATCACGGTTTTTAAAACCACATAATATTTACTTTTTTTTTTATCTCCTCTGATACTGAAATTTCCCAAATTACGCCTTACCTTGTCAATACCAGATCTAGGGATTATTACTGCAGTAATAGCTTTTTTTTCCCTACAAATTTTCCCGAAATACATACCCATTAATATTTCCTTTGGTCAGGTAGCGACTTCTTGGAAGAATAGAATAATGAGTAGTTGCTGTTGGGCCAGACGTGAAAAAAAAAAAAATGAATTTCCCTGTGTTTCACCTAAGGGAAAATTAGATGCCAAGGGTTACCCTATTTTTTTTTCCCGCGTCAATCGTCTGCTGATTTAAATATGGGAGATCGTCGGACACGTCGCTTATTATGCTGACGTCGCTGTTGCCACTCAGCATTTTATATTATTATTATAAATAGCGTAATTTTTTTACATATCTTACTTTTCCCCCCAGAGGGAAATTCCATTTGCTGTTATATCTCTACAGAGTAATGAAGTTCAACATTTGTGGGATTTTATTTCAATACGTGGCCCAATTCAAATATGAAAGGCAATAAAATGAATAGTAGGCGTATGAGGAATATCGATATGATTGAGTAAAACATCGATTAATTAAATGCATATCGAACACCTAATATCGAATCCTATTTGAGAACTTTAATTTCCTGTAAGAGTGCTTTAAATAACCTTTGTAATTATTTTTAAATTCATTTTAAAAATTCTAACAGTAAATTTAATGGTTTTTAAATTCAAATTTATTTTCCAGGCGTCTAATATATACAAGATATAGAAAATTCGCCATAACTATATTTTTAGTAACTTCTAAAGAACTTTTTGTATAAAGCAAAACCTTCTAAGTTCAACTATTTAGCATCGAGCACAATTTATACATTAACTTTTTTTTAATTCGCATATTTTAATCACACGGGTTGCTTAAGTTATGATTTTATCTTCTCTATCCTCATTATCATAGGTTGGCGCACAACTGAAGATCTTCGCCAAAAATGCCAAATAGACGTCCGGAATTGAAAGTGTGGGTTTGAATAGAGAGAAATGGTTATATAAAGATATTCATAAAAAATCGCATTTTTTCTTCATCTCATACTTTTAAAATTGTATTCTGTACACGTACTTTGTATGGTACTGTGAAACAAAAGCGTAGATTTCAAACAAATCGTTTTATTTATCCGTCTTCAACGTGTTTGGACTATGCTGAATTGTCGAATTAGAGGGGTCGTGTGTATTTTATATTATAGAAAAAGAGCCAGTGGTAAAACCATAGTCATTTTGCAGAATGCCCACTCCTCGATAAAAATAGAAGTGGTCGTCTTGAAGAGGTTGCAGTGCAAGAACTGAACAAGGTTAGAATGTTGAAGGAACAGAAAAGCATGATTTGACCTCTTTACATTCTGAGAAGAAGGCTACAAGAAAATCGACAGGCAATTATTTCCAAAAATGACAGAATCAGCAACTTTCTTACATCATTGTTAAGAAAAGACCTGGAACTAGATCTTTTCTTGACAGTGATGTAAGAAAAGATCTGGTGTTGGAGGCTACGGCGTATTCCTTAGATGCGATCAAGGGCGGACACAGGGTCATGACCCCCCAAATGAAAGTCTGTGTCCGCCATTGGATGCGATCATAGACTAACTTCGAGAGGAAGATCTCAACGCACGATGCCAAAACAAATAAATAAAGTAGAAAACACTGGTGTAACAGAAAAATAAGAAGGAAAAAGGAGTTACGGGCAAGGTTGGAGAGACCGTAGGGGAAATTCTCACAGATCCAGCGTGAAATTTTAACATCATAACATAATAATAAACATGATATAACATTTCTATTTATTTAAATTCTTTGCCGTCGTCTAACAACAACTTCATATACAAGTTATCAACACTCTCGCGCCAATAAATGGAAATAAATATTTTGTAACGAATATTTTAAAAAACTCAATCAAATTTTGGAGTGCTATGTGCGTAAAAAAAAAAAAAGCTTGGCAATCCTTTAGCTTCTAGCTCTTGAAAGTAGCATCTATTAAACTTTCCAAGAGGCCTGTTGTTTTAGGTAAGGATGGCACAGAAATTTACCAAAACTTCGATACACAAAGAAATTTTATACATCAAGGTCCGTCCGACTGTATTTTATATAGGGTTGAGAAATTCTTTGTTTCGAAAATTCCCCACAATTTCAACAGTTCGAGAATAAATTAGGAGTTTTAGTATCAAAGATGGAATCACTCTATTGTTTTTTAATTGAGTTATTGAGGCATTCTTATAGGATTTTTCACTCCGAATTCAAATTCAAGGCCCTTTAGTTTCAAAATCGGCAAAAACATGAAGAAAATCGGCATTTAAAGGCGGGTTTAGTTCATTGGTGCTGTAACAATAAGTTTCAGCTTTTCGGCCCTGTTGAAAAAAAATGCAGAATGGAGTTGTCCGTCTTTGATACCAAACTTTCTCAATGGAAAACCGATTAATGAGGAGTACGACAATGTAAATTATAACAAAAATTAATTGCCTTTCTTCCTCTAAACGCATTAATGATGGCGCAGTATTTAGCCCAGATCCTCTTGCGCCATAAAAGCCAAAACGAACAACAAACGCCATTAATGAACCCTTTAAAACCTGGCATCGGTGTCAATCCTATTGGTGTCAATCCCATCAATCCTTCCTATCTCTTCTCATGGTTTAGATGGCGGACAGAACAGGGAAAATTATTTTCCTTTCAGTAGTGTAAGTTTAGAGGGGAATCAGGAAGAAAATTTAATGGGAAAATTAGGGAAATCAGGGCAAATTTATTGCCAAATTAGGGAAATTTACCTGAAAATTAGGGAGATAAACGATCATAAATGTTAGAGGGGAAAAAAGGTTCAAGTTTCGTGAAATTTAAATTGAATTTAAATTAGCGTCGAATATTTGTTGTGAAATTGAAACAATTTTGTTTCTAAATGTCGAATAGATCACGGCAAAACCGGAAAAAGACGCAGTGGTTCAAAATGCATGTCAGGGTTAAGTGCAAATAATTCGCATTTAGTTGCTATTTAACTCTTCACGTTTTACGTCGAGCGACGACAGTAAAGGTCGTTAAAACATCCCCGAACTAGCACAACTAAAACCAGAATAGCTATTATTTTTCAAGGATAGTCATTGGAAATCAAAAATTCTCTGTGTCCGGACAGATCTCAATACCGTGTACCTAGGACTGATACCAGTAAGCTACAACAGCAGACAAAAAGTCAAATCTTTTCTTCATATTCAAAATTGGATACAGTGATGTGGTTTGTTACGCTGGGGCAGTGCTGAGTTTAAGATTTTATGAGCTCAAAGCTGGAAAGATAGAATGGGTGGGGAACTAACGAACGTAGCCTTTCCGATATTCAATCAATAAATTATGATTTTTTTCGAAGTTTACCTTTAATATTCAGGTTTATCAATAACTGAAATTTCACGGACATTAGTAAATAAACAAGCTTAAACTTGAATAACACCAGGCCTTCTTTGTAAGCCCCAAAATCGCAGGGCCCTATTCCGGGTCTTGCTTGGCCTATACGCAAATTCGGCACTGTGCTAGGGATATCGTTTTGCATAAATTCGATCATTCCGAGAAGAATGGGAACATGGATCATTACCTGTAGAAAAAGGCGCCAATTTCGCTCTTTAAAAAGATTTCTCTAGAGTCGTTAAGTTCACTTTTTTCTCATTAATGTCAGTGTTGCACAGCGCTTAGAATGCTAGGAAACCCATTTAGGTGTGCTGTGTACGATCTAGAAACCTGCACGACAGGTATAGGTACTAATGCACATGCGTGAGAGCCTACTCAGTGTTAATTAGTAAGACAATACCCAAGTACTCTAAGCACCGCCAAAAAGACGATTAAAAGCCAATAAGTTGTACGTAATGGATAATGACATACTTTAGTTATTATGCTCCCATCAAATTCTAATAACGTATCTCGCCAAAAACGACGCTTTTTCCCACGTATTTCTCCATAGGGACGCACAATACGATCATTAAACAAGTCGGATTCTCCTAGCCCTTGGGCGGAGGTTGGCAACCCTATAATTTTCGGCTCGCAAAGCTAAGGGGTTCACAAGACCAAAGACAGGGTCAAGTTCGGCTCCCCGGGCTATTCAACATTTTTAATAAATGGCGGTTGTTACACAACTACGATGTTCCATGGCCCCGTTTAAAAATCTAGTATTTGGAAATAACGAATCGAATTTGATCAATTGCGAATTTTGATATTTATAACTGTCCCTTCAAGTTTGAACGATTAATTCAAACCAATGGCGCTACGGCATAAAAATATTGGGGGGGGGGGGACAATATACCAGTAGAAGGCATTTTGTTTGAAATTGAAGGGGGATATGGAACCCTAACACCAACATTGGGGGGGACGGGTCCCCCTGTCCTCCCGCTAACTGGCGCCCGTGATTCAAATTAGACTGGATATTTCGCTTGTGACGTCATTAACCAATAACTAGTTATGACTATTGTGTTAATTAGTCATATTGCGTGGAGGCAACACGTTTTCTTGCTATGAAATAAACCCGAGTTTTACTCTCAGGGGTGATATCCACTGCTTTTTGATCTTTTCCAACCGATCCGTAGCGTAGGGGTTGGTTTCGAAAGTGAAAAATGTTGGAATTCCTACGGCAAATGTAGCTCCCAGCATGGCATGCTCTTGGCTATCTCCGAGCTAAAAAAAAAACACAAGCAAACGTTTTCCATTTTACTTTTTTTTTTAAATATTCATGACCTAAATTTTAATTTAAGCATTGTTTTGAGAAAATTATGCATTACAAAAATGCAAAGAACGGGTGGAATACGTAAAATGTTTATATGTAAAATTTCGAAGACAATAACTAAAAAAAAAATTACTTTCCTGTAAAAAAAAAAAAAAAATTGAATGCCGACTTCGATTCTGTCTTGTCTTTGTACTTTAAATTTTATTTCTTTTTTCTATTTACTTTGTTCCAATTGAAGAAGTAGTAATGAAGTATTACTTCAAAATTAATGTCATAATTCAAGCCATAAATTAAAGTTAGTTTAACAAAATAAGCCACACAACTAAGCAATTTAATAAAATGTATAGTATAAACGGTTCATTCAATGGCTAATGATCTAATTAGCGTTTATTAATGATAGAAATAATTATCAATTTGATTGTCATAATTAAGTTATTAATGATGGTGATTGAATTAAGGATTTCTTAGTAACTGTATGTGTGTGTGTGTGTATGTATGGATACATTAATTATCGATCTAGCTCTTTGATTCATTAACAAGACTTTGTGGGGATAAGTGAACGTTAATTATTTAAATTAAGTGTTAGTGTGCATATGTGAACGTTGGAAAAGTTTTCAGAGATTCACATATTAGCAGTTGTTGCTGTTTTGCACGCAAAATATAATAAATAATCTGGAAATGTTGGCTGCACAAGTGGCACTGTATTTCCAGAAGAGGGAGGAACATAGAATCAAAGAGATTAGGAAAGAAAGAAGAGGTAGAATCTCCATTTAGGAATCAGAGCTCTTAACGAGACGTAGTAAATGAACCCAAGAATATATTAGTAGTAATTTGTGAACAAAATTCGTTTATTGGCTCTAAATTATTTTATATTAATAGTGATCGACCAACGGAAATTATTCGCAACAGTGATCTATTAACGGAATTTATTTACAATAGTAATCTATAAACATAATGGTTAATAATGATCCATCATTAATTATTTATTTCCTGCAAGCAAAAAAAATAATTACAGAAATAATTACTACAGTTGCCGCGACAATTTTCATTTTATTGTAAATAGGCTCCAACTCCATCTTTTGTAACTGATATACAATTTTTTTACATTCGACTAGTTACAGCTTCTGCGTATTCTGTAATTGTAATTGAGCAATGCTTGTATATGCAGTTTGCAGTATGCAGTGTAATTAACAATTTCATAATTTTCCGAAGTTCATAATTATTATTCTTAAAAACCCATCGATTTGAAATTGTACTGCGTCTAATTTATCTTTCATAATAGTGATTTAGCGGCAGCGATACCTAAACGATGATTGGGAAGTTGACATATTTTCCTATTTAAATTACTCTGATTAAGACCTATCCATGAACATAAAACAATAATTATAAAATATATTTATAATAATTATAATTAAAATATCATAATTTTGCGAAAGCTTTTTGAAAATAACTCAATACTCGTACCTACCTATAAATAATAATTCGTAATATTACTCCAAATGCCGTGCGTGTACCTGTTCCCTGAACACAAACCTTCGGCTTAGAGACAGATACATTCATCATGCCTGAAGGGGCCCATCTCATTTGCATGAGGTGTAGAATGATATTTATGGTCGCAAAACTGTTAGGCTGCTCGCAGAATTGCGTGTTCCATGATCAATGTTTTTGTTTTTATACAGGCTAAATACAATTCCGCCTTTTCTCTAGAAAACAAAATCCGTTTGCTGCGTGTCTTGCACTAGAGTACTTGTTATTACACATTTAAGTGCATGGCCGCCAGCAAGGGGCAATATCATTTTAATAAATCGCAAATTTACCACCCGTAATAGATGATGCCAGATGCAATTTCGCAATTTATTTTTCACTCATCGGAGGATGTTATTAAAACCCATGTGAGAGAAGTGATCTACTTGTACGAAAATTATCATTAATTACCAGGCAAACCATTATTAGATCATGCGATCATTACAGTCCCGTTTGTTTTCATAATATAATTACAAACATTATCACTTCTGTTGTACATAATTAAAAATATATCGATTATTTTTATGCTGGATATATCGATAACTGCATTGATTATTCGCTATGGGGACGGACCCGGATGAGGCGCCAACGACACATTACTGCAGTCAATGACAGGCTTCCACAATAAACGGCCTCCTTTCTGGGAAAACAGAGCCGTCTTTGGCGATTCACTATTCCAAACCACGATTGAAAGCACAATATATACAGGGTGTCTCAACACCAGGGTTGCAAACATCTAGGAGGGATAGGGTACACCTAGACGAACAATATTTGTCATAGAACCTAGGGTCGCAAACCACTCACAGTGCCAATTCTAAAACCGTCCAGCATGCACAAATAGTGACAACCAGTGCATGAGAAGCGCAAAATAATAATAATAATAATAATTTATTTCTCCACGACTTCAAAACACGACACCTGCGGAGGGAGACAGCAGAAAAAGGCCAAGAGAAGGCCTGACCAGCCCGCTACCACCCAATTCGACAGACGCCCCTGGTGAACGCATCGGTTTAGTCGTATTACAAAGCGAAGTACAATAAAAGGTAACAGATAAGAGATATATACAATCATAAAGGGTAATCAAAATATTCTACTATTCTATGCGCAGCACAAAAACTATTGGGAAAAAAAAATGGGAAATGCGATGTCCTAATCATCTATGCACTTGAGCAGCTGACCTGAGTTTTATCTGGCGCTTTTCACGCACTGGTTGTAAATATTTGTGCATGCTGGACGGTTTTAGAACTAGCGCTGTGAGTGGTTTGCGACCCTAGGTTCTATGACAAATATTGTTCGTCTAAGTGTACCCTACCCCTCCTAGATGTTTGTAACCCTGGTGCTGAGACACCCTGTATATATGTATATAAAAACCACGCCTAGAGACTCGATCCGTTTTTCCCCTGTCTTTTTTTTAAATTGGGAATTAAATTAAAAAAATATATCTGAGTTCCAAAAAGAGACAGGAAAGGGGTATGTCCGACTAACCGGTTCATTTCATGCAATTTTGTGTGTATGCTCCCACATATGAATATATGGGGTAGTAGCTCGATACCAACCCTCTCCTACTTTCATTACACAATTCGATTATTTGGCCATTTTGTTTTTAATTTACCGGGCAGTGACACAAAAAATATTAAATCCCATTCAATTACAATGCCACAAAATCTCGTGTTACGGCGACCAAACACTAAGCATCAATGCTAAAGATTGCTCCATGATGACGTCATAATGTGAGTCGCCCTGTTTTCTATGGTCCTGATGTCACACGTTTAGATTTTAGAAGAAAATTCTTGTTATGTCTTTTACTTACTGATGTATGCGGGGGTGATTGGGCTCATACGCCCATTACGACGCAATTATGTACATGCACATTGAATATATGGTGTTGTAACTACCCCCGCAATAAACCTGCAACTTTCTTAACGAACTTTTGGCATACAATGATGCTTTTTCTACCCCTTCCACTTAATTTTTACCCGATGATTTTACTTGGGCAGCTGAGTTTAACCTCAAGGCAGGGCCGTAGCCAGACTGGGGCTAGAGGGGCTGAGCCCCCGGAAAATGTTTTTTCCCCAAAAATCCAATATTGTAGAATTTTATTTTAAATTTCTTGTTTCGCACGAAATTGTACATAACAATGAAAATTCTTCTTTGATGTTAGAAATGTATTCAAAATAGCTTTCTACGGTAGATCTTGTGTATGTAATTTTTTTTACATAGGTTTGAGTCTTCATATACTTTATAATAAGGATAAGAGAAATTATAGAGAGGTATACTAAAATTCATAAGTTTTCAATGCAAAATTTATGTTAAGAAATTTATTCATTAACGTTAAATATATTACTCTCCTTATATATTTAGTATCATTAAATATATTAATTATACATCAAAACATTTACTAACTTTAAGCCCCTCCGTAGCTTCCTAAGCTCTGTAACTTTTAGATCCCCCCCCCGTAACAAGCGTCAAGCTACGGGCCTGCTACAAGGTATGCGTAACTCAATTTTTTTTAAATTTCTTTGGGGTTGTATACTAAAAGTTTTAAAAGAATTCTAGCAAGAAGATGTAAAAAAATGATATTAGTTTTCGCAATCATTCCTGTTAGAAAACAGAATTATCGTATATCGACGCCCCTCTTGAAATTCTTATGATATTTGCAATTTATTTATTTTTTATTCACTTTTTAAAAAATATGCTTCGCTATTTATTTTTGCCCAACTTCAAGTACAGTGAATCTCCAGTTTTACCCTTCTCCAGGGAAAGTAAAACAAAACACGCACGATGTTAGAATACTCGCGAACCAGAAGCGTCATACTATTAAATTAATAATTCAAATTTGGGACTTCACAGAAAGGACGTCCAAAAACGGGGAAGATGCATTATGGGGAAACGTAAAATTGAGCTTTCATTGAATTTAAATTAAAGTGATCTCCCATCACTGTAGTTTTTTTTTTTCGTGAACACAAGTTCGAATAATCAGAAAGTTGTGGATACTCTACATATTTATTTTTTTTCAGTGGACCCTCGATTGTTTGCTACTCGCTTATCCGACTCTCGATAATCTGACCCTGGATTGGCAACCATTTTGCCTTCATTCTCAACTTCAATGCTTAAGCAAATAGAATTTGCACACTACATAAAATACATTGAAGACTGTTTCACCTTCAAAACAACAACGTTAAAAAAATAAACACTAACTAACAGTTTTTCCATATTTACACTATTAAAAAATTATATAATATTCGCGAAATGGATAATATAAAAATAATGTATTACGCTTTTGGAAGCGAAATTAAAATTGAATTATGAAAACCATGTTGCTCTAAGATGAAAAAAAAAAGAGGTTTTTTTTTATCCTCCCTGTTATCCTACTAAGCTTCGCCCCTGGTCGAATAATCAGCTTTCATTGTATGAGGGAAATTATGTTGTGTGTTAGTGTGCATGTGCTAGTTTTTGGAAAAGTTGGCCTAGCAATCGGCACTGTGTTTCTAGAGAAGGATGGTTCGAAAATCTATAAGAGGAAGATAAAGAGAAATTGTGTTTCTAGCCTTCCTTTTCCTTTATCGATTTTACGAATCGATGATTATTTAGTATAATGAATTGATCCTTATCGACGTTATCGATTATTGATCTAACCCGCTGAAAGCGACTATTTGTAATGAATCACTAGAACAAGGAATTAATCGATATAGACATTAAATTCGATTAAAATATCTTTTCTTTTCGTCTTTTCTGTCTTCCGCTTCCTGGGTTTTCTATTTAGATCTTTCGATCATATCCATAATTATTTATAAATATATTTTTTTCCATATTTGGACTCAAGAAAATAGATTTTGAAACCGCACTCAATACAATACTCGCAAAAAGCAATAAAAATTCGGAGTGATTTACCAAGATGCAAATTAAAAATCGTTTGGTTTGTGGCTTAAACCGGTTCGCCTAGAGCGGTCAAATGATCACCAGACACATTTACCTTGGCTCCAGATTGCGGTTTTTTCCTCAAATACGGAGTTAAAAGATAACAGTCAAGTCAAGGATTATCCGAGGACTTCATTGGCTAGATTCAGTATTGTTCAGCCAATGAACTCCACTTGTCGCCGGCTTCTGGGCCATTCTAACAATGTTGAGATCACTTCTGTTAGATGATGCTAACAAAGGAAAACTAGTTTCGTTGGAAAATAATATTGCCCTTGTTTGAGATTCAGATGAGCGTGTTTGTCTAATGAATATTTTCTTTTTCAGTCAAGGATAAAAAATGGCCTTCCAGAAAGTCAAGAATTATCTGGTTTTCCCCTTATTTTTTTGATAAATCGAGAGTATACATAAAATTGAAATACATTAAAAAGCGTCTTGACATTCTTTTCTTTGCTTTCTTTTCTTCGCTTTCTTTTCTTCATTTCTATTCATATCTATTTTTAAAGTCAGAAGTTTTTATTTTTTCTATTTAGAAACGGTGAAATTTTAATCCGTAAGTGAGAATTGCGAAAACGCATTTGTCCCTGTGATTAAATGCTTTCTCAAAGGGCTGGTTCAATGTTTCTCTTATTTCCATCCCTCCCTCCCTCCCTCGCCCTTTCAAAGATGGACCCTTCCACAATAGGCGTACGCAGAAAGTTCATTAGAAGGGTTATAGGTTTAATGGTGGGGTTAAAGACAGGGCTTAAATTGGTGGGGGGGGGCACCGGAACCGGGCTGCGGTACTTCTTCATTTTTGGCGATTATTTAAATATTAGCCGGAGCCCCTAAAAAGACGCTGTGCTGTAAGTGTGCCAGAAATGACCACCAAAGGGGTCCGGCTATCAAAGGAGATGGCACCCCCTGACCATAACGTCCTGTTGTGGGCATGTGTGGCGTGCGATAGTAAGGGCAGGATCCCCACGCTGCCCTGGACGTCTCCAGACACGTCTGCGGTTGTCGTCAGGACACAGTTGGAAACGGGACTCGTCACTAAAGACTATACGTCCCCAGTCAGCGCAGTTCCAAGTTGATCGAGCCCGGCACCACTGTAATCGGACTTGACGGTGTAAAGGCGTGAGAGGTAAGCGGCGTAACGGTCGGCGCGAGCGTAAATTCCGCTCTCTCAGTCGTCTGCAGAGGGTCATGTTGGACACATGTGTGCGGGCCACACGTTGGATAGTTGATAACGACGAATCCGGTGCTGTGACAGCTGCTCTGACAATCGCTCTGTCTTCCCGTTCTGTTGTGGCCCTAGGTCGACCGCTGCCGTCCCGACGCTGACATCTGCCGTTGTTGACCCACTCTTGCCAGCACCGTCCAATCGCCGCATCGCTTCGACCCACATGTCCAGCGATTCTTCGATTCGTCCAACCAGCCTCTTTCAATCCGATAGCACAACCTCTTTCAAACTCTGACATATGCTCGTAATGAGCACGAATCTTTCGGCGAGGCATTGTTACAGTCGACGTAAGATATCCGCAGTCAAAATGCAACAGAAATTTTGACCACATATTGAGAATCGCTCCTTATATACACCTGCTGAATGCGCAGTTCCGATGCACTGGAGTTCCCGCTATTCATTCATTGGACACCAAATTTTAATCATTTGCATGTTCGGTCAAAATGTCTTTGCATACGAAATTTCATTACAATCGGACAACTCCTTCTTGGTGCGTCGATTTTTTTGTTATAGAGTGTATGTAATATTATAAAAACTAGCGGTCTAAGACACTCCGGGCTAAACGGAGGGACCCTGGTTCGAATCCAGGATGGGGAAAGCGTCATACGTGGGTGGCAAAAATTATTGTATAATAAATTCCCCCACGAAATACTCACAAAAATCTCGCCCCGGAGGCTTTTCTGTGTTGACCATATTTGGCAATTGTGTTATCCCTGTGAAGGGTAATAATATCTTACATAGTGATACGCGATTGCGAGATGTTTTAGTAGAGTGTCTCGAGTACTTGAACATCTCGAAACCTCTCGATTGTTTTTAAACCTGACTTGATGTATCGCTTCATCATGCTTGGTGGAAGCAGTTCTTGATTCGTTGGTGTATTGTTGTACGCTTAGTAAAAAAAAAAAATCCAAAGTATGGACTTTTTAAATGAGGATCGCAGAGTTTTAAACATGTAATTATACAAACAATGTTTCTTACGTAAACATAAATGCAGATTCGAGTTAATTCGAAGCAGCCGAGTTGTCTATGTTCGTTTGACGTTGTCGTTCCTTCTGGTCGAAACAATCGTAAAAATATTTCGCTTTGCTAGTATGCAACTACTTCATAAACTTTATAATTAATCGGTCTTAGGGTAAGTTTTCATATTCAACAAAATTAGAGTATACGTGCAAAAAAAAAAAAAGTTATTAAATTTCAACTAACATTTCTATTTACTTATATACGATCTTTGGCCAGTGTTTGTTTTGAATGATAAAACAAAATTGTAATTGCATTTTTATCAGTCATGTTTTTGAATATAAATATTATAACGTGTACTATATATATATTGTGCATTTCTTATAACGGCAAAAATAATTTAAATATTTTTATAAATAACTTTAAAACTAAACGCAATTAAAATTCCAGGTGTATTTTTGAATCACTCGGTGCGATGCCGTAATTTACATCGTTTTCTATGATTCTCATATAAAATCGACACAGATGTAGTAAGTATATAAATAATGTTTAGTTATATACGTACAATGAATTTAAAAATGAAGTTCTTGTATATTTACAACAACAAAAAAGAAATAAAACAAAAAATAAATACGCGTATAAATAAAGAGAGTGCATTTCGTTTAGATTTCATTAAATCTCTAAAAGGCTCAAGGCTCTCTAAAACTTATATAACGATTCTATAAACGCATACTATAATCCTTTTGCCTAGATATTAGAAAATGCGGGCTATATCTGCTCACCAAATTGACAACGATGCCATGAAGATGACGGAAACTTGCAGCAGTGATTCAGAAATGTTCACACGCATGCGCAGTGTGGTTGAGCAACTGACTCGCAATTGAAAATATTGATTGTTAAGTCCAAGGACGAATGAATCGCTGACTCGATTGTAAATTTGAGTCGATTGCCATTCTTTCGATTGTAAAAAC
Organism: Dysdera silvatica; assembly: GCA_006491805.2. Classification (NCBI taxonomy): domain Eukaryota; kingdom Metazoa; phylum Arthropoda; class Arachnida; order Araneae; family Dysderidae; genus Dysdera; species Dysdera silvatica. The sequence goes on from QLNU02015003.1 coordinate 3,250,952, forward strand.
ATTTCGTAATAGCCCATCACTGCCCTCGAAACCCATGAGAATTTTTGAGTGGCCCGCTATTTAAGGAAGTTGGACAACCCTGTTCTACAGGCATAAATTTTGCCCACGCTGATTTGTAAGACAAGTCAAGATTCTACTGGGCATTTGTTCGACTTCATCATAAACTTAATGACTTAAGACATGTGATTTTCTTCAGTTTATTGTATAATTAATATATCTAATTGTTTTCCACTTATTTAATCTCTTTTACATTTACTATTTTCAACGACATGCTGTCGTTTGTCGGCCCTCCAACTTTGAAATGGATTCTGCAGACGACGCGCATGCGTTCAAAGGGGTTCGTCACAGCGCATGCGCACGGTGTTGCCATTGTTTCACTTGATTACAAGGTGAATCGCAACCTTTTCTATTACTTTTTATTAGTACTGCTAGAGGGCTTCTCCCCACTTTTACTAACCACACCCAGATTACTATTTTTTTTACCATGTCTGTCCGGGTTCATCGCCTGGGTCTTGTGATGTTAATTTTAGGAGCGTCACTGGGACTTTAACTCTCTGCTATTTATATAAATCTTTTCGCCCGTGCCCTGTGACCCGTTTCCCTTCTAACGGCGTCAGAAGAGTTAAAAATTGAGAAAGGAAACCTATTTCTCATTTATCTCATAACTGAATGGCAACGTCGCCTTCTACATTTCAATTTCCTTCCACAGACGATGGTTGGTTCATCATAATAACCCGTTTACATTTATGGTGATGTCGTACTCAATTTTCTTATGTCGTCTGTGTCTGAAGATTGTGAAGATTCTGGCGCGAAAATCAAATATAATCATTGGCGTAGTTAACCTTGACGTATTATGGGGTTATAGCCCCACCACGATGCCCTGAACATAGCATTACTTTGTAATCGTCGGCCATTTTGTAGAACATACGTTATGCAATTTTAAAACAGAAAAAATTTTCACAAATGCAGTTAGAAGCTTCGCTCTAGATCAGGAGCGCCAACTGGAAGAAAATGTGGGGGGAGAAAGCTCTGAATGGAAGAACTCACATGTACAGAGACAGAGAAAACAAATGATAAAAATTAATATACCCACCCACCCTTCCTTCCTTACTTCCTTACCAATTTTTTTTAGACGATCCGGTACTAAACATTCTATTGAGGGCGTTGAAGTGTTTGTTCTCAGCCCCTTAGAGAGTTCGCCTTTGCGCTGAATAATGTTACATGTTACTGTCAATATGCCATTTGTTGACTAATATATAAATTTATTAAATAAAATTCATACCCATAATGCATGCTTTTACTTTATTATTAAGGTCACAAGTAGTAATTTGGGTCGTTCCATAATTATTTATAAACTGAAAATTATGCGGGATGTGTAGAAGATGGCGACAGATCACGGGCTGGAGGATCGAAAATAAGTCGTTTGGTTTTACTAAAAGCAAAAGTGAAGAAAGTGTGTTATGATCAAAAACGTGTGAATTTTCTCATTCCACGAAGAGTGCCCCTTCTTATCATCTTTGAGTTCATTCTGAGACAGCTGAATAATCAGAAGCTCTGTGTGTTTTGTGATAAGTTATCATACAGCAAACTTTGCTTTTATCAAATTTTGTGACCAACCTTTGTATAATGCCTAACATAAATGGCATCGCTCTCAGCAACATAATAATCCAGTTTTATTTTATTTTTGGCCAAAGGCGGAATTGAACCGTTAAACAATTTGAACGTTCTTGTTGTTGATGGTACAAAAGCATGGTAAATTTGCCAACTGCTAAGGAACCGCTTTTAAAGAAGAGGGTTACTCCAAGCAGTAGCGTAGTAACTAAAAACTAATAGGGGGCCTCAAGTGGTTATGCGGCGGCTCAAGTAGCCGTAAAGGTGATTATCTGATGCGGTCTTAGAAAAAATGTGTCAAATATCCAATGGGGGGGAGGGGGATCTTGAACCCTCTTTCTTACAACACTGGTTCCAAGAACATACAACAGTGAGAAATTATTTAAATAATGGCAAACACAAAATCCTGAAACCTGAACACCAAGGCTCATGATTTCACAGAGTTCAGGAGGGGAAAGTTGAACCGATCGAAGAACTAGATATGGGATTGTGGTGACGAGACATTGAAACTTTTAATGTTGAAAACGTTTCGTTTGAGGTTAATCGACATGACTTTTGAAGCCACACTAATTATGCCATTTACATGTCAGTTGTAGAGGTCTATTAAATATTCCATGCGAAATATGGCTGTTGTATTGAACGCCAGGTGTCTCTCCACACAAATGGTGTAGTGTGAATAGTACAGACAAGGGCGCTTTAAAAGTGCATCACAATGACGTAAAATATTAGTACTAAATACGTTAAATTATATAATTTATACAAAAATATTCAAAGCATATATATTTTAGTGTAACCTCTCATGTAAAGTGTTGGTCAATGTCGCGACGCTTTTACTTTAACCCGAGATCCACGGTTTGACAATTGCTAAATAAACTCTTGTCCAAAATTAAAGTGACACTCAATGTTGTTTCAATGGGAGAGGTACATATTTTGCTCTTTAACTCTCGTTGTACTTTATTTATAAAAAAATCATTTTGCAGAAAGTTAAAGGACTATAAACACTTAACAGAATTACAACAAATCCATTTTTTTTTCTGGTATCCTATGAAGGAGAGTCCACGGTTAAAAATGGTACAAAATCGAATGTTGGGAGAAACGGTAATTGAAAGTGGTAAAATACGGGTAGTTTGGTTCCGCTAAATTAAATCATTGCACAGATATAGGAAAGCAGACTATGTATGGATAAAAACTAAAATGAGGGATGAGGCATTTAATAATTATTAATTTAACAATCAATGAAAATGAGTGTGCAGCAGGGGTTTTAAAACTTTTTTCAACCCACGACTCCATACACCTCTCAACTTGTCGATGGCTTCCAAATGTGCAAAGTTTCGTAGAACATGGTATTTACAACGATGGTCAACATCCCGATGCCCACGGCGCACAAGCTGAAAACTCCTGCTCCCCATGAGAGGCAGTTAAAGACAATAGATTTTTCAATGAAAATGAATCTTGTTTTCTCCATGAGTTGAGGTTTCATCTCAAATACCATGACAGCCAGATCCTTGTTCATGGACACCACGGAGAACGGAACCTGGTGTTTTGAGGCATCATACCGGTTCTACATCGAGCATGATTAGTATGCATATGATCCTGCACTTCAATCATACTTCCATCATACATATATTGGAAGTATGAGCAGGGCCGACACCAAGGAGGGCGAACCGGGTATTCGCCCCAAGCAGATGATTTTTTGGGGCGGTAAAATAGGATTATAAAAAATGAAGCCATTTTGAAATGGCAAAATACGTGTTCGCCCCGAGCGGTATGATACCTAGCGCCGGCCCTGAGTATGGGAAATAGCCAACGTGGCACACCAGGTACGTCTTCGAAGCTGAAATGGTACCTTTTCCTTAGACAGTACTTGGCGCGAACTTTTCAACATGACAACATGTTGAAAAACATGTTGACAACATCATGTGGATGACAACACACCGTCCCCATGTGGATCATAATGACCAACATTTTCTCTATACTCAACAAGTATAATTCCTTTCTTGGCTTGTTCGATTTGTCGCCCTTAAAACACTAGAGCTATAAGTTAAATAGTGATACACTGCGCAAAACAAATAAATATAAAAATATAAATTAACGCAGTTTAATTTTGAAAATATTGACAGCTGTTTCAATAGCACGTGGCTATTTTCGTCAAAACGATACAACTAAGACGTTGGTTACCGTTGCTAATCGAACAATGCCATACCGTAAAATATAAACCATAGAACGTGAAAAAATAAAATTAACGCTCAAGTCGATGGCGACGTCTCCGATTGCGGAATCGGTAAATGCGAGAAGAAGTCCATGGAATAGTTTCTTATTGTAGCACGGGAATGGGAAAAAGGCAGTTAAAGTAAAAAACGAAAGTGGGGGCGGGGGGATAAAACTGAAATAAACGGAGCAAGCAAAATTAATGGTTAATTGGTGGAAACAATTTCTTGTAGCATACCGGGAGAAACACTACAAGAAATTGTTCCCACCAATTGACCATTAATTTTGCTTGTTCCGTTCATTTCAGTTTTATCCCCCCGCCCCCACTTTCGTTTTTTACTTTAACTGCCTTTTTCGCATTCCCGTGCTACAACCAAAGACTGCTCTATGGACTTCTCGCATTTACCGATTGAGTGTTAATTTCAATTTTTCCTTTCTATGGTTTATGTTCTACAGTATGGCATCGTTTGACTAGCAACGTTAACCAACCTATTAGTTGCATCCTTTAACGATAATAGCCACGTGCTATTGAAACAGCTGTCCATATTTTCAAAATTAAACTGCATTAATTTATATTTTTATATTTATTTATTTATTTACTAGAGATATACTCGCGTGACTACTGTTTTATCTGGCCCTACCTCAGTCATCATCGAATAAATCTAAATACGAGTATAGTTCGTTAAAAAGTAGTCCCATGGCACCACTAGAATTCATGCGAGCTGACGTCACAAACGGCCTATCTGATTACAGTAGAGGGGAGAACGTATTTCAGAACTGGGTTTTAGCGAACGTTTGTCTGCGCCAAAAACCAGTTCTGAAATGACGTCCTCCCCTCTGCTGTAATCGGCTAGGCCGTTTGTGACGTCAGCTCCCGTTATTTCTAACGGTACCATCGGACTACTTTTCGTGAACGAACTATATGTATAGCAGTACCGCGCAATGATATTACTCGGACAGTTAGCCCGAATTTCTTTCGCTCACTATTTCTTACACTATTTACTATAGTCAGCTTTCACCGATTGATTCACAAAGTACTGATTTTTATGCGTTCTACTTCATTTGCAGGTCTGTAACTCCAATCATTTCTTTCTCTTGTGCTGCGAGTTATATATATCAATTAATCAATCAATCAATCAATCTCTCTCTCTATCTCTCTCTCTCTCTCTCTCTCTCTCTCACACACACACACACACACACACACTCTCTCTCTCTCTCTCTCTCGTTGCCATTTCCATAAACTGCAGTGTGTAATTGATTGAAGACAATACAAATTTATTTAAGCGGAATCAGGTTAAATTATGGTGTGTTTACACATGGTTTATAACATGGATATAAATCTTGCAAATTACAGATTGGTGTCTACTTGGGCATCGTTGAATAAAAGCTATTGATTCTGATAGCGTCCATGCTGCCCTAGGTAAGGAAAAAACAATCTTGTAATATTTAGAAAAAACGGCGGAATAACACATAATGGTTATTTAACGAAAATACAATGTATTAAAATAAAGACGGTTTTGATTCTAATAGATATTTGCGAACATTTTTTTTTAAAAAAAGAAGGGTAACAACATTAGGTACATGTAATCTGTTAGGGAAGAAATTCAAATTTTTAAGATTCACAGAAACGATACGCGCAATTCCGAAATTAGTTTTCGAAAAACCATTTGTTTACATGTTTGAGGAAATAAGCTTATTTTGTTTTAACAACATTTTAATTAATTAATTAATTAATTCGATTAAAATGGTATTAATTAGTGAAGTGTTTCAAATCACAATATATGGTTAATGAATGCCATTCACCGAATGTATAAAAGTAATCCTCTTAACTACAAAAATAAACATTTATTATTTCTTATATTTATTTAGAGTCATGCATTATATATGCATATATATATGCATATATATATGCATATATATATGCATATATATATGTAATGTTTTGAATTAATTCAAACTCAATACGGATCACACTGAAGCAACTGACGGGAATCATACAGCCAGTGGGCCATGGATTGACGACCCCGGATTTGCCCGCAGCTGATGAAGAAGTTCATCAGACTGAGAAGGAAAGGTGTGGTCAATTAGTTTGCTTATTTCATCAGTTAATTAGTTGATTTTTTATGGTACAAAAGCAATAAGGATCATATTGCCCCAAACGAGGGGTGTAATACGTTCCATTACTAATTAGACTCGTTTTACATAAGTTCCCAAAAATGTCATCGCTGTCATTGATGAGCTTCAATTGATATATTTCTGTTAAAAGTGGAGGTTCGTGACCTTTCTGAGGTAGTTGAGAAATAGAAGAAAGAAAAAATAAGTCCTATTTACTTCTTGATTTTTATTCTTTTTTATTTATTTATTTTTTTTAGCTTTGCAAAGATCATTGCAACTTTTACTCAAAAAATAAATCTTATTAAATATAATTCCGAGTTTTCAACAAATACCGTAGAATTGTTATCATCATCTAATTTTCTTTTATCCGTGGCCCTCTGCTAACTTACGTCCATTTTCGTAGTCAATACACACTATATATATAATTTGTATTCTCGCGGTAAAGCTAACCTGGTACACTGACAAGGCGCAGAGCAGTATGATTTCGCCAGTGCAATATAGTTCGCCCTTTCTTACGTTAACAGAGTTAATAGAAGATACATTTCGTACATAAAACATTAAAATAATGCTCAAATACATAAAACATAGGCATATTTGTGCAATTAAAATCTGGTATTTATTAAATTTAGGAAAAAGACTCATTATAACTAGCGCTGATGTCATTCAAGTAACTGACCACTCAGAGGACTTCGTTTGCTTGGCGGGAAATTTGGCGCCTGGAATTTTGGCAACCGCGTTTTTCTGCATTCCAAATTAGGCGATAAATAGTCTAATAATATTGAGGGCTATCTCATTTTTCGCCAATTGGCGAATGAATACTTATTCTACGGGCGTGAATAGGTAGCCGTAGCCTTAACAGTGTACCAGGTTAGCTTTGCCGCGAGTATAGAATTTTTAATATTACCATGAGTTGATTTTTTTTCTTTAATTTAAATTTAAAGTGTAATAAATAGTTAGAAATCTTTAAAACAAAGCAACATTTTTGAAATATTGTGCTGCTAGCTTATATTTTTATAAAAAAAACATGTTCTGCCTCAATTTTTGAAAAGACGACCGCTGAATTAAAAATAAAAAAAATCTTATCGAGTGTGTTAAGTGGTAACGTCGTATTGAAAAAATAAAAAAGTTTTCAGACCTCCCTTGATTCCTGGAATTGCTTTCCTTGATTGAAATTGAAAATTAGTAGTTTTGAAATACAGTAAAACCTCCCTAAGGCGGCCATCGTAGGTTCCGTGAAAAAGAGGTCGCTCAGAGAGGTGGTCTCCGTAAGAGCTAAATTTAGCTTTAGGTCTATAAGGGGGTCCCAGAATAGAGGTGGTCGTAAAGGGAGGTGGTCCCAGAATAAAGGTGGTCGTTAAGGGAGATTGTCTCAGAATAGAGGTGGTCGTTTAAGAGGAGGTTTTTCTGTATGTAATTGAAAATTATTTCCGAGTTGTTTTGTATTTATGGAAAATGCATATTCGGCAATTTTCACGATGGATTTTGCAATTTTCTCATTTTTAATACGCTTTTATATCTCTCTTTTTTTTTCTTTTGATATACAAAAATTTTTCAACACATCCCTATTTAAAAATTCATTTTTCTTTTTAGCATGATTCAAATTCGTAATAGGTATAATAAATATTGTCTTTATTACAAAACCCATGAAAAAAAAAAGACTGTGTTGATTTTTTCATGTAAAAACCCGGGTATTTGCCAACCCTGTTTGCCCTGCATCCAAGTTAAGTCTATATGAATCCATTATTTAATAACTCATTAAATAATTTGAATAGTTAGAAAATACATTACTTTTAAAAACGTTTGCTCAATTACATTTCTTATATCCGAGCATCTGCAGGAAGCAGTAGGTTTTGACAACGACATCACTTTCTTTTGTAATTATTAATGGTTCTTTTGACTCACATACAACCCTAATTTCGCCAAAAAAAACAAATGCCAATTCTTCTTCACTGGAATTATTTAGATCTTCGGACCCGACCAAAATCACCTTCTCAGCCAATCAGATAGTTTAAATCAGCCCTAATGCTAAAACTGTTAAGGAAATCCAAATCTCGCTCCCGGCTAGGTAACAACGCTTCCAAGAAGTGGCAACACGGGTTTGTTTACAACTTCCTGAAGAAGACCAGCTAAGCCTAGTTGAAATGTATACATCATATGATCAAATTTTTCATTTTATATGCATATATAACGTTGTTTTAAA
>QLNU02015003.1:3274474-3288873 GCA_006491805.2 Dysdera silvatica
ATCGTACATAAGTAAATAGAAATGATAGTCGAAATCCAATAAATTATTTTATGCATATATAATCTTGTTGCTATGTAGGCTTACCATAAGATGGATTAACTATTAATTTTATGAGATAGTTGCATACCAACGAATCGAAATTTGTTTCGATGGTTTCGACGGGAAGAAACAGTGACGCGAACATAGATAACTCTGCTGCTTCGAATAGATTCGAATCTGCATTTATGTTTACATATGTAACTTGTTTGCATAATTAATTCTTATTGTGTTTTCATTAAAAGTCTGCGATATTCATTTACAAAATTCATAGTTTGGATTTTTCTTCTTTTTTTTTCCTGAATTTACAATAACAAACCAACGAATCAAGAACTGCTTCCACCACGCATGATAACGCGATGCATAAAGTCAGGTACAAAACCATCGAGATGTTTCGAGATGAATCGACTAAAACGTCTCGAAATCGCGCATCACTAATCACCTCTGCTTATGAACTGGAACGGGACCTATAGTCTTTCCAGAGAACCTCTACTGCCTAGGGAACCAAACCCTGGAATACGGTGGGCAGAAAAACGGCGCGCGTTCCATAAAACCATTGTCCCATAGTATCATATAGGGCCGCCCCGGGTGCCGCAGCCCGAGGGGGCGACGCCGCAAAATATTGGGTTTCACAATCGGGTAACATTAATTTACCGGGAGAAAATTATTTTAAAAAAAGTGGCTAACTGTTATACCAATTCTTTTCGTAACTCCAATACCGTGGAATTAACAATCGAATAGAACACTTGAACATGAAGGGCTTGTTTATAGTACATGGCAAGTAGCTTATTGGTCAGCGAACCGCGTCCTTGGAAACACTCTACCCCTCTGCCCTCCGCTTCCATCCTTCCGGTAGCGAAGCGTGGGTCGCTGTCATTGCCAACGAGCTGATGATTTATTGAAAGTCGGTTGTCGCGCCCTCTCCTCTTCCCTACCCGTCGCCCGTTCTGGCGCGAGCCTTGACCAATGACGTGGGAAAAGACTCGTCCAAGGTGAAATGAACTTCTGCAAACTTCTACTGATTTCGAGAAAGCAGTAGCGCTCATTATTTCCAGATTGTTCTCTATAAGCTATTTAAAGCTTCCCCGTATGGATTGGAAGAGAGAGAATCAGAGATTAAGATATTTCCTATCAAGGTACAGCAGAAAATAATTTCCAACGACCAACAGGATCCGTTTATTTGTTTATATGGGGTCGGCGTTATGGTCCTTTAATCTTCTCTTCCACAATCTTCTATCCAATGCCTCTTCTCTACTCCATCCATACTCTTCCAGATCTTCCGTCACTTTATCCTTCCATCTCAACCGTGGTCTTCCCCTTTTCCTCTTATCCAGGGGTGGACTGGGGAGAGAAAACAGCCCTGGTATTTTTAATTACGGCGGCTCACTTTGACTTCGAATGTCTTGTGGGTTAATCTTAATCAGTATACATCCAAAGAATTATATTTAACTTTATGGGTGAGGCCAATCCGGTATATATATCATCAATGATATATTTTAATGCATCGTGAAAATCAACAATAACACTACAATAATAATAATTTTGTATAAATATTACAAATAATAGTAGAGTTAGCAGACAAACAACAAACACACCGAAATAGGGTAAGGTACTGTTATTTTCCGGCCAGATTCCTTTGATATTGCTGGCATGTAAATCCAAAGTTTATTGATGCTACTTCCTATTAGTCCGCCTTCATAGTAAAACGGTTACGTTTCGCAGCGCCGAACTAACGTATGCCCAGACTGCCCATAATACTTGTTTGCGCGCGTTTCGATGTGCAGTGGGTTCGATCGAAATCCGAAATGGAAACGAACAGCAACGTTCTTCCTTCGCCGTCACTGTGAAGGCTGCCTCCTCTTGCCCTACAGTTCCAGCAGAACCTGGCCATCTTTAACAATCGTCACCTATTCTCCTCTACCCAAGGCTTTTCTTTTCATTCTTCTCAGATTCTCTTCCACCCCATCAAGCCATATTTTTCTAGGACGTCCCACTTCCCTTCTTCCTGTTGGATTGGTTCTCACTTTTTTTTTTATCCATTCTGCCAGATTATTCCATCCTTTCTACATGTCCGAGCCACCTAAGCCTTCTTTTCCTTATTTCTGTCATCAACTCAGGGTCTCGCTATAAATGGTATATTTTACTGTTTTTCCTAATTCTCCACATGCCATTTTCATTAACTGCCCCGATTATTTTCCAGAGTGCTTTTCTCTCCCATATTCTCAGTAATTCTTCGCCTTTAGCTGTTTATGTCCATGTCTCTGCTTTGTATAAAACTACAGGTCTTATTGTTTTGTAAATGGTAAGCTTTAGTTTTCGTGAAATGTTCTTGAAACTTAGTACTTTCTCGAATGTGAAGTAGCACCTACTATCAGCTGTTATTCTTGCTTTAATCTCTGCATTTGTTTTGCAATCGTCTGTTGTTATCATAGCTCCTAAATATTTAAATTGATGCACCCTCTCAAAGCTACAACCTGTGATTCTTCTTTCCAAGCCCTTCATATTCTGAAACTTTTTATCCCTTGAATTAATCATATATTTAGTTTTATCTGCATTGATTGTTAATCCTAGCTCTTTAGCACTATTTTCAAAATCTTGTAGGGCTTCTTTTAACACAGATGCATCCTTGCTTATAAAGACTATATCATCTGCAAAAAGCTGCTTCAAGCGCTAAATTAAATAATGTCGTTTAAAGAGCATCACCTTATCTTATCATTATCCCCTCTTCATTAGACAGCTGTCCTTGAATTATCACTTCGGCCTTGGTATTAAGTATTACGTAAGCACCTTTGGGGAGAGAGGGCATTGCTGTTGTGCTTATTTTCCTATGTTAGCCAATGTTAATTTTTGCTTAGGAGGGAGAGGGGTATAAAATGGCCAAAATATTGCTTACGTAATACTTTGAACTATACCTATTCTTTAACCCTAGCTTTACTAAATTAACATTTTTTGAGGGAATATGTAATTCTCTGAGAACTTGGAAAAGTTTATTTCTTTGGACGCTGTCATAGGCTGGTTTAAAATCAATAAATAGTTAATGTATGCTGCAAGGCCGTAGTCAGGATTTAATTTTAGGGGGTTTCAAAAAATTTTTCAGCATGTAGCGATACAACCACAGCATACAAGGCCGTAGTCAAGTCCCATTAAAAATTCAGTTTCGGTGGGGATTGGCCCCTAAGATCCCCCCCTTCGGGATACAGGCATCGTATGCTGATATTAAATTCGTAGCGTTTCTGAAGAATCATATTTAGAAAAAAAACCTGGCCTCTTGTTGATCTGTTCCTTCTGAATACGCATTGATAATCACTAAGAATTTCTTTCGTTGAAAATAAATAACTTGATAACGACAGCCCACCGGGCATTTGCCCGGTGACTCCTATGGCCAGCCCGACCCTACTCTTACCCATTACCACCAGCCTATCTATTACCTTTCCCACATATTCCTCATTTCTCCGCTCCATATGCCCAAGCCATCTTAACCTATGTTCTTGTATTTTTCTTCCTATGGGTCCAACCTTGACCGTACCTCTAATTAGGAGAGTTAACTCTTAGGAGAGTACCTCTAATTAGGAGTTATTCCTATTTGACTCACTATTTAATTTAATATAAACAATAGATACATAGAAATGTTAGTATTAGATAGAATTGTAAAACATAATTTCGAATTTGCAAGAAATAATGGCGAATTATATTCCATTCTTTAAAATTTTACAATAAATTGCTGTAAGTTATATATTTTATTAAAGCTTTCCCTCTACCTCAATAACTTGACACCTGCGTATACATATATAACTCATCATAATCGTTTACCTCATTACACGTCGAGTTAACGAGATTCCACTGTAATTGAATGACATGTTAACGAAGGGGCATAGGAGTTCCCCATGTCCTGGGATTACAGTGACACCATCGGCGGCCACCTTTCTCGATCACCCCCTTACCTAGTCTCAAGTTTCCCATGACTATAACAAAATTACATGACCTTTTAGATGGATAATTAAGAACCTGTTACTGAGGTACGACAGATAACCGGAATACGGATAAACGGAACACTACTACAATTATAATCGAAGGTCTAAAAGGGAAAGTGTGATAATTGAGCACGTGTCTCCTTTTCGATATACAGTGAAAATCGTTTATAACGACGCCGGTTATAACGACCAACCGCATATAACGACGGAATTTTTACAAGAAGTTTGGTTTGCTATTCTACTCCATACTAAATATGTCGGTTATAAGGATATCCATCGTATATAACGACATCGTATATAACGACGGCGATTTTGTAGTCTACGTAGATTCTAAGTAGGGAAATTCGTATCGGATATAACGACGCGACTTGACAGTCATAAAGCAGAACCACGTAGGTTAGTTATTAAAATTTAAAATTAGTTATCAAAATTTAAGCGTTATTCTAATCTTGTTTATTTACAAATGTCCGAGAAATTTTTATTACTGCTAAACCTGAATATTAAAGATAGTGAACTTAAAAAGTGATTTATTAATTGAATATCACGAGGGTCATATTCTTAAAGGGCCCATTCTATTTTTTCAGCGTAGAGCCCACAAAACTCTTAAACCGGCACTGTTCTGAAGTCATTAGTATAATACAATAAATATTATTCATTACATTTGTTTTCTACATTATATACTTTAGTAGTATTTTCTACAATTTTTTCAATTTAAAAAACTAAGAAAGTACTATGTACTTAGTGTGGCTATAACATAATATAAACGGAAATTAAATTCATTATAATTATGTTTTTATTTAATTTTGAAACCAAAAAGTTTAATACTTTTTACTATCAAAATAATTTATAAAACTCTAGAGTGTATTACTATAGGCTACTATGATTTTAAAAAGATATCGGTTATAACGACCGAATTTGCACGGTCCCTTGAAGGTCGTTATAACCGATTTTCACTGTATGTTAAATACATCGGTACGCTTGTATTGGTTTTATAAGCGATGCCAGACGATAACCAATAATGATAAATGATAGTTGAAAATGCGAACGTTGATCAAAAGTAATTAATAATGCTCCACCAAATTTAAAGCGTGTTTGGCTTAGAACCTCCGCAACGATTAATCTATTCAAATTCATCTGGACCTCTATTCAATTAATCACGAATTCAATTAACCTACCAGAGCGTGTAATCTATTTACAGATAATAGTCCAACTCCTATCGTGTCAAATACATAGATTCATTTCAAGTTACGTATCAACTTCAGAGAAGATGGGAATTGAGTTTTACTCCGATCAGAAAGGCGTCAAGTTCCAATTAGAGAAGAAGGAAATCAAATTCTAATTAGAGCAAGTTAATCTAAACATGCAAATTTTCTGAGAGAAAACACAGCAAAACGCCTCTTAACGGACACCCCGCAGATACGGCCATCCTGCTTTTTACCGTCGGATAAAGATTCTTCGGCAAGAACCCACCTTCACAATAATATCCCTCCTTTTTGCGGACAAATTTCGCTGTCCGGTGAGTGGCCTCTAATGTAATGTTTTACTGTATTTAGAATTAAGGGAAAATCTTACAAATGTAAAACTATATTATGTTGAAATTAAACGTAAAATATATTATAATAATCAAATAAAAATACATTGTACTTGAACGTTTAAATTAAGAAAACCTATAATTTCGGCCGCCTTTGAAAGCGACCGCTTTCGGAAAAACCCGAGTAAAAGTACCATGGATGATCAGCAGCATAGATCCTAATCAGTTCGTCTATAACAAACGTCTAACGTTAATCAATTCGTCTAACGAACTTCTCATGTTAATTAGTTCGTCTAACAAACGTCTAACATTAATCAGTTCGGCTAAAAAACAAGTCTTACCGACTAACGGCCCGTCCGAGTCGGGGAGTAAGTTGCCAAAAAGATTTGAAGCTTTTTGGCTAACTTGCACCTAAAAGTTGTAGCTGAATTAGAAAAACTATAGCCAGATAAGAAAAGTTGCTTTCAAGTTTACAAGAAAGTTTGGTCAGAAACAGTCAACTCCATGTAATGGCAACACGGTATTTTCAGTAAGGATACGTTTCGTCACGGACGTGGATGGCGGCATGATGACCCTTCCCTTGATTGTACCGTTTCATGCAGTCGGATGATCTCACCTTTCCAATTTTATTTGGAGGTTTTCAGCGAATTTCTCAGCAGTTTTTCTAGCCGAATTTTGGTTTACGCCGCCTTTCGGCAAAAGGGCTGGCAACAGCTTAATCTCTGGTCCGAGTATTGTCTCCCCATAGGCCAGCGGTTCTCAACCCGTGCTCTGCGGAGCATTTGGTGCTCCGCGTGCTCAAAAAAATTTTAAAAACTACTAGATAAAGTTAATAAAAAGCTGGATAAATAATTTCCTGCTAAAAAAAAAAAGCCAGATTTATAAAACATTGCCCCTGGTCGCTGAATCAAAAAATTTTCAGCTAAAAGAGGTTTTTTTTGTTACTGTTTTTCGTTTATGTAGCTAAGTTCACAGTTTCTCTGAAATTTGTGAGAAATATAACATTTCGAATAAAAATGGACGTTTCACATGCCCAAGTGCTTAAAAATACCACCCATCGTTAATACTGCTGTCATAGAGTTTAGTAGCTATATCGGTGAAAAAGAGATGAGAAAAGTATACAAAAATAAAATCATATAAGAAAATATATGCATAATTGATGTTTTCAGAAAACGATATTATAAGTTCCAGTTTTTAATGACTTCAATTGAGAAAAATTAAGTTTAAATTCATATTTAAGCAAATTAAAATTTGAAAACGAACTCGTGCTTTTATTATTATACAGTAAAATGTTGAGTAAAAACTGAAAAATACGGTTATGTAAAAGCAGTCAAAAATACATACGCATAAGGACAACGATAGTACTCTGCAAATAATTTTTCCCCTGAAAAGTGATTCGTGACGCAAAAACGTTGAGAATCGCTGCCTTAAGCCTTCGGAGGACCGAAGTTCTCTAAAAGCTGCAGGCCTGTTGTCCTACGGTGACGTAGTGATGACGTATTTGTTTATCATGACATTAACTTAGGTTCTACTTCCAGGGGTGTCATGGCTCGCTTGCCATCGTTTTGCCCGTCGTAGTTCCAGTTTTATTTCCCATGGCAACAGAAGTCCACAATTCTCTGAAAACAGGAAATCCTGGTGCAGCAAAGGATATACTACGCCAGTAAATATACACAAATTGTATCCTTGCGCCATAAAAATATAAACAAATCGAACCAGGAATTCTTGTTACTTTCCCCGATCTCTTTTTGGTACCCAAAGCCGCAACTGGCCGACCTTTCAGTGAAATCGTAGGTGCCAGGCGTAGCCGGAGGAGGGCCGCAACCCCCCATCGCAATGAAATTTTGTATATTTAACATAGGAATATATGAGTTGTAGCTCTGTAACCCCTCCCATTAAGCCTATAACCCACCTTATGAACTTTCTGCCTACGCCACTCGAAGGATTTACCACACCACATATTTAAAATACACTTTGTATTCTTTTTGTAGTTCGTCAACTACTTAATGGTTTTCTGAAACATTCCCGAGTAAACTCATTAACTTTGAGTTGTTGATTTTAGTTAAACTGAACTTCCACACAGAAGTATATTAACTACGTGTTTCAAAGTACATTAACCACCTTTAAGCAGGATATGTGTGCGTTCAGTCATTAACCACTGCCTAAGCATGACATTGATTAGCAGAATGAGACCCATCCATTAAAAGTCTAATTACCATTCCAAAACTATCAATAATTAGTTTAAAAGGGAAGAAGTTCATTCTCCACGTTATTCGTTCAGGCAGTGAAGTGTGTAATTAGTGTATGCGATAAATGTCATTGAAGTTAATGAATTGGAGCGTCGGTGATAGAAAATATTCCTTTGATGCATAGACACAAAAAATTTTCTTTCGGAACTGATTTTTTTTGTTTTTTTTTTTGCCAAAAGGAAAAAATTCAGTAGCATTCTGAAAGACACTTTTCTTACATTAAAGAAAAGTTGATACGTTTTTCTTATTGCTATTTTTTTCCCATGCACTGATTGGTCTATTCCTTTTAAAATTCGATTGGTCGTGTAGCTTATCGACGAATTTTGGTAGCGCACGAAGGTATCCAGTGACGAGGCGTTTTTGGTGCTTTTTCTTGTTTATTAGTACACGCATACACATACAGCTATATACATATTTAAATACTACTTATACAAAAGCATTTGTCGGTGACAGGAATACGAAACAATTCAGAGGAGGGATTCCAATCCGCTCCTATACCAGACAGGGATAATACGCCGCTCTGTACATGAGTTCTTAGTTGATAGGCGAGTTAAGAAAATACGTAACCGTTCACGAAGCGTGGAACAGGGTGCGATTTAATTACTTCAGGGCGAAGTCTCGAACACACTAAAATTTTGCACGTTTTAGAGTTTTGTCCAAATTTTGGTGGGAAGAGTTACACGGAAAGTAGAACTGTTATTGGTTGAAGAAATCTGTGCAAGCATATTAAGATGAATTTCAGGTGCAGTTGGGGCTGCTGGACATCATTCGGCACGAGGCAATGAAAGAGTTTAAGGCGTCGACAGGCATCAAGTCTAGACCATTTGTACTGTCACACTTTGGAATTTTATGGTTTCTGTAGTGTCAAGAGAAGCAATTGAGTAGCGATTTATGTTATTGAGAAAAAGATCCGCATGACATCCGTTGTGTGGCCCTTTCTTGATCTCTGAACTATTTCAAGAAAACTTGGAAATTTAGGAAATGGTGAAAGATTTTGAGAGAAGGAGTCACATAGGCAGATGTTTCTGTTGATTCGAAAAGAAGAGAGGTATTCCGAAAATCTTCGAGGAAAAGTATACAAATTTAGTTTGTTAAATTTAAAGTGCAACATTAGATGATACAGTCGGTTAAATTTTTATGGCGCAAGAACAGCCAGAAGCGGACAAAGACTTTTATACAAGGACAATTTTTCTATAGTATTAGAATTACACACTTCATTTATCATGAAAGTTGGAATTTTTTACAGTGAAAAAATATATTTTGGTGGGGGTCATGACCCCTGTGTCCGTGCAAGGGTCATTTTGCTATAATTAAAAATTAAGAAGCTGAAACCAATATATTAATAAATGCATACACTGAGTGGCCACTTTATTAAATACACCACTTCCTTCAATAAAATGGACGAACGTAGGAAATGACGTCACATTACAGCTGTGGAAGTACAGTTGACCTTTGAGGTTGGCGGCGCAAGGATGTCAAAGGTCATGTTAAGCCGGGATATAATTTTCCGATGAATTCGAACTTCCTGTGACTTAGGGAAAGCAGCCCCGGACTACATCGCACTCTTATAACAAATAGTGAGTGACTGGACGAATTTCTTTGCTATGGTCGTTATTTCATTTAATTGTTTATCAAAAGCTATGCTTTTATATAGCCTTTAATAATTTATAAACATATATACGTAATTCAATCGTTATTATTTTTAACCGTTTAGAAGAGATTCCTATTTAACGGATAAAGGAGACAATTATTTACTTTCAGTACTTAATGATATATGTAATATAAAAATGTACATTAATACAATGCACATTTTACATTTACATTACGCAGGTATGTAGGTAAGCGGTGGCAAAGCGTGAATTAAACAAAATGCCCAAGTCCAATTATTTGTGGTTTTACGGCTCAAGGACTACAATGGTCGTACTGCGCCAGGACCTACTGTTTTCCGAGGAATCCGAACCTCTTAAGGCATAGGGAATCAAACCCCTGGACTACAGTGAGCAGTGCGATCTTTTATGAGATATCGGAGTAAGCGTTCTTTGCATTGTTGGGAGTCGAACCCGAGTTAACGGCGCACTAGGCGAACGCGTTACCACACTGCGATACCCAGGGAATATAATTGTTCACCCCCCCCCTTGAATAATAAAGTGGAGCAATCCATACATGTACCATTATCATCATCATGATGGTGCATAGAATATATATGGATTGTGACATTTTTATTCAAGGGGAGGAAGGTGAATAATTAGATGGCCCATTTCTTGAAGTCTTGTTACGCCCCTCGTATGGCTGTATTTCTTAATGTATTATCAAATCTACTATATACATATATATATGTATGTATAATCAGTCGTCACGTTTTAGACAAATGTCTCCTATCTTGAAGGGTCCTAAGGGACATATAATTGTCCCGCTTTGGTGGATAATCCGTCAGGCTAGTCAATTAACTAAAAACGCCGTCAAAACTTTTGAACATGTTCAAGAAATTTTATAAACTACCATCACATTAGGAAAATCACGGAATAGTTGCCATGACTACCAGGAAGTAATGCAGCAGTTGAACGAGCTACTCTCTGCAATCAGTAAATCATTGACAGATGTGGAAATGCAACTTAGCGTCTTCAAGTCAATATTGATCATAAAAACTAATTTTGATTTCAATTTCCAAGAGTTTTATCCAATGCTACTATCCAGGGCGATGTTTAGGGGGAGCTGGGCGGTCGCCTGGGGCGGCTGAAACTTGTAGTGCAAGTCCCAAGAAATCAGTTTTTAACGGCTCTTGTACATTTCAGCAGAGTATTTGGTCGGTTGACCTTTGCGAGTGATGTCAATCAGGCTCGGCGCGACCATATAGGCGAACTAGGCGGCCGCTCAGGGCGGCACCACGACAGACTTTTTTCAAGACAATATTGTAGCATGATTGAAATAAATTTGGCAATAAATAGAATACACTAAATGGATTATTTTCACCTGAATGCTTTCACCAATATTTACTCCTTTTTCTAGGTGTCTCTCCTATCCATTTCTTTTTTTTCATACCCTAAACTTCTTGCTTTTTTTTTACATTTATAAATTTTCCTCTAACCAATTTACGTAACTATGAATAATATTTTTCCACTACCGCTACATCTTTCAGTAGCGCGAGTCGTAGCGCCGCCGCAGTAGAGGGTTAGAGGACGCTCTTTTCTTTTTCATATCTTTGTGCATTACTACAAAGCATTGAGATTTACAATTTTTTCCTTCAACAGCAAAATAGCAGACTAATTATTATTATTATTATTTTTTTCATTACTTATTTGTGTTTTATGAGATAAACTGTGATTATAATGCTTCGTTTTAATCAAACTGGAATGAGAGGGCTGAATGTGGAGTAATTTTTCACTTTTCGATTGTTGCAACACGTATTGGAGAGTTTTTTTTTTTTTACTGAGAGGGCGCAAGCATCGTTTGCCTGGGTGGAAAATTTGCTTGAGGTGCCCCTGGATGTCATACTTCCCATAATGCTCATGCAATTTCTAAATAGTGGTCAAAATAAATTTAGCATGTCAAAACTTCAGCATAACGTTTGGATTTCTTGTTAATATTTCGTTGATAAAAAGATGGAAAAGCTGTGAAATATTGAACTACTGTAAGTAGCTGGCTATTTCTTTCGGCGGTTTGAATGGATTAGACGTACACAGAACTAGAAGTTCATATTTGATCGATTCCGGAAACACTAGCTTCTTCACCACTGATCATTAGGGCGAGTTGAATTTTCAAAAGTTGCTCGAATCGAAACGCAATAGTGCGGAAAAGTTGCTGCTCGTCAAGATAAACACAGTGGCAAAAGAAGTTTAGGAATCGGATAATATCTTCAGGTTGCGCATGACCCTCAAAATTTGTGAAATTAGCCATAAATTGACTTCTTTTTATAAAATTTTGGAAAGCGCCTTAATTTGGCCGGTTTATCACGAAACTTCAGTTGTGACAGTAATTAGAAACTAGTTAACGGGAAATAATATTTTGACGGACGAAAATACTCCCAAATGGAACGGGCAAAAGTGTCGCATTAGGACGAAAATTGGCCAAAATTGTGAAAAAAACAAAACACCGTAGAAGCGTTCATGACTTCAGAAAAATAGGTTAAGTAGACTGTTTGATTAACTATTGCTGTGCAGCTCTTCGCCTGTTTGCATTCCACATTCAGTGAAAACGACCCATAACTCATCAGGGGATTTGTTTGTTTGGCTTTTTTATGGCGCAAGAGCATCTGGGCTATACTGCGCCCAGGCTATACTGCGCTCATCAGGGGAGATGACCGCACTTCGAGTTCCACCTACACCCTTCCCAACCAACCAACTAACCAACTAGAGCTAGACGTGGAAAATCACTATTTTTTGATTTGGTTTGGTTCCACATTAACTGGATGTCGTTTTCCAATATTGGCATTTGGCAGCGGGAAAGCAAAGATGCTCTGATGAAACCATCTCTGCTGTCACCGCCACATACTTTGCTCACTGCTTCTGTGATTAATTTCACAGTACGTTTAACCACCTGTGTATGACATGGAAATTCGTTATGTCGAGAATTAGTATCCGCTTGGAATGAATGAGGTCTAAGAGTTCTTTGGATATTTCAGATGCTAGAAGTGGAGGACAGGTAATTTTCGTTGATGACTAGATGATCCACCTTGTCTAGTCTTTTGCATTAAAATTAAAATCAGGAATGATGAACGCATGTAAGGATTTGCATTTCTCTAGTTTTTTCCTGGCTTTTAAAATGGGTCTCAAAGCAAACTCTCTGACATGCTTTTTTTCGTCTTTCACCATAGCCAGAAAAAGATTCTTAAGATGGGCAAAGAAGGCATTGGATGCGATGGAACAAACACAAACACTGGGTGGAAAAATGGAGCCATTAGGTTTATAGAAATTTCCGTCAAAAACTCTTTACAATGATTGATGTGTGTGTTCCACTTCAATGAGTTGCCATTGAGGCACCTCACTAAAAACTTAGATGGCAAAACAAATGCCCCGTAGTCGTACTCTGAACCTATCGGAAAGCACCTTCAAAGATGCGAAAAATTACCAATGGCAAAATTTCTGGAAATTCATTGCATACTTTCAAAAGTGAACAAGGATATCCCAAGCAAAGATAAAAAATGGTTAGTTGAAATTTCACTGGCCATCCACTGAGGTGTTTGTCCTCCAGATCTTGCCATTTGTAACCCTGGACTGCTTAGCTATTCCAGATGGTTGACAATGGCTAATAGAGTCCTTAGACTATACGTTGCTTCCTCAGACCCATCTTCAAATCTTATTCATATCACAACGTTCATCCTGAAAGTATACTCACCTCTATGGTTCACAATCAAAACCCAACCAGCAATACTTCAAGGCCCAAAACATGTGTTTCAGTGTATACTTACACTGTGTGAGTACTTACCAGATCATCTCAAAACAATCATTGATCCAGTAATCCAAAACAATGCTTGTTTTGCCAATCCTGTGAATCTTTTTCTGGCTATGGTGAAAAACGAAGATAGCATGTCACAGAATTTGCTTTGAAGCGCATTTTAAAAGCCAGGGAACGACCAGAGAAATGCAAATCCATACGTTCATCATTCCTGATGTAAATTTTAATGCAAAAGACTACACGGGGTTGATCATCAACAAAAATTACCTGTCCTCCACTTCTAGCACCTGCAACACCTGAGGAAATTTTAGACCTCATTTATTCCAAGCAGATATCAACTTTCGACGTAAACGAACTTCTATGTCATACTCAGACGGTTAAGTGGGGGCAGGACTATTAAACCTTCAAACATTTTTTTTACTTACTTGCTTTATTAATTAGACATTTCTGGACATTTTAATACCAAAATTATAAACATTCATCCAGTAGTTCAAAAGCTATTGCGAAAACAGTGGCAGACTAGGCAAGTGTGTGCGTTCATTCAAATGCGTTTATTTCCATTCAACGTTATTGGAGATTATCAGTAAGAAAATAAAAAGTTCCCAACCGATTTCCATAAAATTTTGCACATTTGTTTAAAGCATCATTTGCAGCTAAATAAAGTAAGGTTATGTTATTTCATGCATATTTATTATTTTTAATGTAAATATATTGTACGAAATATTCGTTCGATTTTCATTTTTTATTTCTATCAAAAATCAACCGTTAAACTTTTGATCAAGCTGCTAATTCATTTTAAAGAACAGCTTCTATGCTTACCTTTAAGGCATGAATTATGTTTCTCAGTGAATTTTTTATGAAGTTATCTTACGAATGGTGACTGCGCATAGGACTAATTTTAAGAAAACATAGTATTTAAAAAAAAATGTATAATGTCCACAAAGAATATTTTTACTACATTTTAATTGTACTAAGTGACATTATGTGCTGCAAAATTTTTATTAACTTCCCGCAAATGGCATCTCAGAACATGAATTTTAAAAACAGTGCCAGTTTCGAAGAATTCAAGTCACCTAAAAGTCCTGTCCCCTTAAACGTACTGTGAAATTAATCACAGAAGCAGCCAGCAAAGTATGTGACAGTGACTGCAGAGAGGGTTTCATCAGAGCAACTTTGTTTTCTCGCTGTCAAATGTCAATATTTGAAAACGAAATCCAATTC